>JAGKTK010003564.1:7411-18509 GCA_018397895.1 Paralithodes camtschaticus
TCTCCCATCATTACAAATAAGTTTTACACACAATACTTATAACTAATGATATAAAATAGAACTCGTTGACTCAGATGAAAACAAAATACATATTCATATTACTTATAGTACAACGGCTCACATGAACTAAGTTAGGAAACTCTACATAGACTACAGCCAAAGTTCCTGCCCTGACGATCCTAGCGAGAGTGGGGCATGACTAGGCGTTCTGTACAGCATGCTCACACTGGACATGCGTCACAATATATATATATATATATATATAACTACCCTCCTTCGATTTCTACCCCTCCATCTGTGCCTTTTGTCTCTAATTTCCTTTCCGTTCGTTCCATAGCTGCGGTTATGGACGGCCTTCGCTCACTTCCTCATCCTATCAACTTCGATGTTCCTCAGGGATCTGTCCTTTCTCCTATGCTCTTTCTAATTTTCATATATGATCTTCTCAACTGTACCTCCAGTCCTATCCATTCATAAGCAGACGACTCGACCTTACAGTTACACTATTCAATTAGTTTCCCAGAACGCCCCAGCCAGCAATCTCTCAAAAGCAAACGTAAAGAAGCCATAGAACCTTTATCATCTGATCTAACTACCATCTCCAATTGGGGCAGAGAAAATATTGTTACTTTTCATGCTTCCAAAACCCAATTTATCCATCTATCTACCCGCTGTGAACTCCAAGCAGACTTTCCCTTATTTTTCAACAATACAAAAATCAACCCTTCATCTTCTTTCAGTATTCTTGGGGTCTCTTTTTCTTCTGCTCTCTCTTGGAAGTACCATATTACCAGTCTTGCTAAGACGGCCTCCCAGACGCTGGGTGTGCTGAACTGCTTCAAGGGGTTCTTTACCCATGCTCAGCTTCTTGCTCTGTACAGGGGCACAGTGCATCCTTGTATTGAGTATTGTTAACATGTGTGGGGAGGATCCTTCCACACAGCACTTCTAGACAAAGTAGAAAGGAAAGCCTTTTGTATCATTAACTCCTGTCGACTCAACGACTCTCTGCAATCTCTTTCTCTTCGCCGCAATGTTGCATCTCTCTCGCTATTCTATCGCTACTACAATAATCAGTGTTCTTCAGAGCTCTCTCAGTGCATACCACCTCCTCTACGTAGGGTACGTAGTACCCGTCTTGCAACACAATCCCACCCCTACTCTGTACAATTCTCCAACTCAAGAGTGTAATGTTACTCCCAATCATTCTTCTATTCAACAGCGGAGCTCTGGAACTCTCTCCCTGATTCCATCTTTTCCTCATCCTATGACTTAAATTGTTTCAAACTCAGTGTGTCCAGACATTTTGGCTCGAACGTTCCTTGATTTTGGCCCTGTTACTCTTTTAACTCTGGGGGAGGCAATCGTCACAGGCAGTTTTACCTTTTGTCCCCTCATCCACATTGAAAAAAAATATATATACAGTATATTAACAGTATATATAACTTATACATATCTGTCTGTATGTCTATTTATCAAATATGTCTCAATTTAGCTCCGTTTTTTTCTTCAAACCGACCAAAATATCCGCTTCATATTTTCCAAGCCAGATATAATCCCCGGTGGTTGAGACTGATTACAAACCTTCTGCCGATGATAGTATTAACTTACGAGATACATTATTTATTACTTGGATGAAGACGTCATTAAAGGCTTCAAAACTACACTTGAAGGTGGTGATGATGCTTTCAACTACAACGTTATAGTTTACGGTGTGTTTTATGTATAGTGTCTAGTGGATGAATGCCTTTTTTATGTTTAGCTTGTAGGATAGGATAAAGTGTGAATGTGTCTGTGTGTGTGTGTGTGTGTGTGTGTGTGTGTGTGTGTGTGTGGATGGGAGAGGTAGGTGTGTTTGCGTGTAATTATTTGTGTTTGTTTTGCCTTCGTTAGTTTTTATTTGATATTTCAGTTGTTTATAGGTACTCCACCTTCATTGACACACCCAACTATGTGTGTATGTTCTCTCAATTATTTTCTACTCGGCAATAAACTATAACATGTAACCATAAATACGTCACAACAATGTTATCTCCAGTATGGTCGGTAGGAGGCTAGGACAATTAACACAATAATAATCCAAGTTAACTCCGGAGTGTTACGGTATCTGGTAATAAATTAGGTTTCCTGTTGTATCATACAGAGTATATCTTAGTTCTTAAACGGAAACTGCAGTCTAAAGCAAAACAAAACAAAATAACGTAGTATAGATATGGATGAGTATAATCGATCTAAACAAATATTGCAACAATCTAACAAGCCTGGGGCGACATAGAATATAATTTATGAAACCACACCTTGACCCCTATTCAAAAATCATCCTCCCCGTCTGACTTCTCTGCTTATGTTGTTGCATGCCTCATTATATATTGCATAATTGTATATAAAATGCCATGAGGTAGTCATAGTGTATAATATATTATTGATAATAATCGTTTAGGCACTGACCTCCTATATCGTCTGTCTGATCTGCAAATAATGAATATGCTTGCTTCCCGGTTCCTCAATATGTTGCCAATTCCGTTCACCATACTTTGTTTACTGAATGTTCCCTTACCCGGAAGTTCATCCTCGCCTTATTAGGCAGGTGATATTTGTCGGCTTCAAGAGCGTTATCTCTGTTATCCGATAATCAATGCCAATGGTACTATTGCCATTAAGATTGTTTATTCATGGCCTACGTCATATATTTGTTTTATAGTTTTGAACTACAGCTTTCCTGTATGTTTAGGGTACCTGCTATACTAAACTCTAGTCAATAAGATCAGGATATGTACACTCATTTACAGCATCTCTGTCTCTCTCTCTCTCTCTCTCCCTCTCTCCCAACAGCCATCAATTTCCCAAACTACGTAATAAACCTGGCCTATTACGTCCAGATACAGGCGATGTCACACGGCCAATGTTCTTGACATTTCAGACCCCGCGTACCTAACCCATCTATGACGTGGCATCTCCGTATGCCAGTGTTATCGTTAGCACTAATCAGAATAATACAATACTCAGATATGTGACTTATGATTAGTAGGTAACTTTTAAGGGGGCAGTGCTTGTTTTGTGGTCTATATTTTCATATATTACTATATTTTTTTAATTTTCTCGCTAGACCTCCATCAAGCTGAACAAAAAAACCTAGACCCCCTTTCAAAATGTCTTTCCTAAACTGCATAATATCGTCGAATGATAGCCAGAAACAAACCTGTTAAAATGCGTCATTATCTTCAAAGGATTACCTCTTCCAGTACAATGATGGCTTTTCTTTGATTCAGACTTACATTGAATATTATCATTAATTTCTTTTAACGAGATACCTATAGGAAACAGAGTTTTAATTGATTCCTGTAGTCCTTAAAATCACGCTGTGAGCCAGAAATCAAAGCAAAGAGGGTGTTTTTGTACTGTAGGAGTTACTTTTAACTACAATACATTTATTCTGAAGTAAATCATCTAACATTATTCAGAATATAACAAAACCTACGTCACCGTACTGATAAATTTGTTATAAGCTCGACAATGTCAATGTTCTCGCGAGAGGCCTTGACGTATTGAATTATGGTGGAGGTGATGGAAAAGTGGGTTGGGGAAGGCGTGTAGTCGGTAAGAGGAAGAGGGAGGCGGCTGTTTATGAGAAAGGTGAGTAGGTGAGCTATATGGGCGTATTTTAGACTTGTGGGTGACGGCTATAGGAGGCATGGAGGAGAATGGGATGTTGGGCATTAAGGGGTGAGTGTGGGGTAGTCATGAGGAGAATAGCCAAGGGGTTAGAAATGTAGGGATAAATGAGGGCATACACTTTCGGGCGTAGGGATCATTGCCAAGAGGGCTAGGAACAGAGGAGTATTAAAGTGTAGGGTGTTAATGGGTTGGGAGGGTTACGGGTTAGGTGTGCTGGAGGTGAAAGATGGCAGTAGAGAGGCCTTAGGTGCGTAGAGGAGTTATAGGTCGTAGGGGATTAGTACGGGTGTAGTGGAGTTAGGGGTGTAGTATTGTAGATCATTGGACAGAGTGATATTTGGTAACATGCAAGAGTCAGCAATATTTATGGCTAAAATCAAAGCATTATTCCACAATGGTATTACGCATAGTATTTTAAGTTGATATACTTTGTTAATGCATATCTATATAATTTGGTAGCCATTTATTGGTGCTGAAGTTGGAAATTTGCCCACTAGCATATTACCGATTTGTAAAGTTAAATTCAAAGTTCTAGCCACTGAAGTACAGGATTGAGTAAAGAGTATCTATCTGTTGTATCTATTGTAAAGTTTGCCACCTGCAAGGGGTGCCGATGACCGCGACGCCCTTTGGTATTTTGCATAAGGTTTATTCCCCTAGACAGGTTGCCGACCAAGGCTGACAAGTCCAATCCACCTGGATTTTTATAAAGTTGTCTCCCCTAGATGGGTTGCCGACCAAGACTGAGAGGGAGCAACACCGGTGTCACACGATCAAGTTTATCGCATACATGTATAGGAGTCTTGAATCTGATATATACACCCAACACATGACAGTCATATGATTAGTAACTACCCCTACTGACCTGATCCAACCTTCCCATCATAACCTAACATTAACCCCTTCACCACGATGACGCCTTTTTACCTTTTATTATGCCGGGTTGTAATATAACTTAGCTTTGTTATGGTCTTCACTCAAGTCCAACTATGGACTTTTAGACTCAATATATCCTTAACACCTTATGAGCGGCCTCTCGGTTTATTTATATGTACCGCCCAGCGGGGTGTTTTTAGCCAAAATAGGGCTGTTTACGTGATCATTTTCATGCCTAAATAAGACCCAGAACGTAAAACAAGTATCTATCCCTGAAAGGGCATGAACAGAGCTTTCGAATGACACCATAACGATCCTTGTATGATGGATAGTTTTCTTGCAATAACCGTGCAACGCGAGTGCAAAAAGCAGGTATTTCGGTACTTTCCCCATATAATTGAGTAAGTAGCGAGTGAGAGAGGGAGGAGGGAGCTGAGATTCGTGTCAGTAGGTTCGCCGCGGTGGTCTGGAGCAGTCATACGCTCGCTAGTCTCCTGCCACCACTTGTCTCTCTCTCTCACCAACATTACGTGCTGAAATTGCCACTCGAGTTATGTCGAGCACCGCTAGTTAGTCCAGATTTTTTTAACTCGACTTATGTGGTGAGCCGCTAATAAGGGGTTAACAGGAACACATCGAACACGTTCTTATTCACAATTATGTACTCAATCAGGTGGTAATTAACACAATAAACACACACAGATAATTTTATACTCTTATTTATTAAACAGCATAAAGAGAGATCATTCAATTCGCTTAGCTGCTATTTGGGAATAGTAAGAGAATCTGGTATATTTTTGTTATAGCACAAAACGTGTATAAATCACATGTATATCTGGACCTGAAATGAATTTAAACTTCACTTAACTATTATAAACAATAGTAAGTAAAACATTGAATATATTTAGAATACAAATAGGTCTTGGAATAACACACCAATGGATATAAAATAATGTATAGTATTAATATGGAAATATGCAATTATATATAGACATACATATACATAGAATAAACCCCTGATAATAATATCTATGAGAGTTGAGTGTCTATCGTGAAGTATTCCAATAAGTTCAGGCAGTATTGATTTGAACTCGGGAATTGTTTACTAAACATTTTGGTTAACCGCACGAAGAATGGTTTATTTATCGCTCAAGTGTACAAGACGGGATGCGTCGAAGTAATATGAAAGATGCCGCGCATAAATAAAGATGACCGGGTAGGTCAAGAGGTCATATCTTAGACTGAGGTGCGGGAAATAGTATTTGCGGTTAGTGCGATGTTATTCTTAATAATGGGAGGAATATATTAATTTACAAAGGATGAGGGAGCTGAATTATTTGTACAATTAGTTGTGTAGTTAGATTATTATGAGGACAATTATGTTATGAACATATAATTAATTCACTTGTATATGTAACAATAATCTCATGGGTAAAGGAATTCAGATTTAATGATTTACATCTACTGAAGAATAATTAAATGTTGAATACAACCGAACCCTGAATCAACTGATATTTTGATTTCAGAAGGTTGAGAAACGCACAAATAAAATAGCGTGTACTAGAAGTTATGATAATACTAATAGTATAATAGGGTGTACACGACAAAATTGCACTTAGATGGAAATACCTAATAAGGTATGAAGGAGTTCTGAACCAGTTAACAAATTCCTATAAGGAATACAGAACGAATTGGCGTTGTATTCGAGTTGGTGATATAACAGATAATAGATCTATACGAAACTAGAATTCCTAGACTAGATGGATCGAAATTATCTGTTTCATAATAGAATAAACAAATAAGTTATTCATAAAATAAACAAGTCAACGCACGATATGACAAGGTGTAAAATAGGGTTTCTCGAAGAAATTAGATTTAAATTATGATTATAATCAATAATAATTCTTCTAAAGAATGGGACTCTGAGATTAAGTAGATATGAAATTGAGTGTAGGTTCTAGGTAAAAGTTAGATTTGAATAGGGAATAAATACACGGTATACACTTCAACTTATACTTGTTACATACATAATAGAATGGATATACACAAGGAAAATCTGTGAGTATTTGGCTTTTATATTAATTAACATGAGTATGTAACCTATGCGTAGTACGATTTACAAGAGGTTAGAGATGAGTTAACACTAGATCTTAGACAAAGATCGATTCAACAATTAATATGGCTTCTGAAGGATTAATACATAACGCAATAAATAACGATCTTGGGCACAGATCTACATAGAAATTAGCACTGGAATACTCGCATATTTACCTTACCTTCACAACAAATAATCACAGCGTAAGACACTCAGAGACACTTTCGGTAGGTTAGGAGGGTAGTAGTTCGAAAGTAAGTCTGGCCAACGTGGATCGTAGATTCGGCTTGTCTGGACTTCAGGGGGAACTGCCTCTCACGAACAGGAATCCAATATCCTGGCATCAGATGGAACACAGCAGGGCTCGCTGTTGTCTCAAGGGGGAGGGGGAGGGAGTTTCTACTTCAGCTATATATAATTATGCTCCGTGCTTTTCAGCCTTAAGAGCATTACTTAGGTAGAGGTGCTTACTTCCTTCAATTTCAGTGAGACTATGTTCAAGTTATTTCTTAGCTTTAACCCTTAACTGGCGGCCCGCAACATAAGTCGAGTTAAATAAGTTTGGACTATGTGGCGGCTCACACCATAAGTCGTGTGGCAATTTCAGCACGTAATGTTGCTGAGAGAGAGAGACAAGTGGTGGCAGGAGAGTAGTGAGCGTATGACTGCTCCAGATCACCGCGGCGGGCCTACTGACATGAATCCCACCCTCCTCCACCCTCTCACACTAACTACATAGTGAAATGTATGGGGAAAGTACCGAATTACATGGTTTTTGCACTCGTGTTGCGCGGTTGTTGCAAGAAAATTAGCGGTCATACAAGGATCGTTGTGGTGTCATTGGAAAGCTCTGTTTATCCCCTTTCAGGGATAGATGCTTGTTTTACGCTCTGGGTCTTATTTAGGCATGAAAATGATCACGTAAACAGCCCTATTTTGGGTAAAAACACCCCGCTGGTGGCTACATATTATATACCGCCTAGGCCGCTCTTAAGGTATTAACTTGTAGTAACTCAATGGTAAAAGGATATAGTGAATGGTTGTGATGTAATTTGCGACGGTAATACTTAGTTTAAAAATACATTGTGGTTATCAGTTTGTACATAATCACTGTAAGTATTTTATTTAATACTCTTGTGGGGGTTACGAAGTCTAGGGAGGATAAAATGGTAACTCCTGTGATAACTAGGGGTTATTGGTGATGCATTTGATAACTCTGTTCTTCACTATGTTCTCGGGGTGATGTAGAGTTCTACGGAACGGTAGTGCAATGAAAGTCCAAGTATCCCCACTTATCTCGATAGCATTCCGGTCTCTGATGTTTAACTTGCGTAAGCATTTGCTCTTTGTACTGCAAGTCTGGCTGCTGGTCGAATGAAGGCTGGTGATAGGTAGAGATGGTTTGAAAGCTCAATGTTGATTGGCTCAAATTTCCAATCTTTTGCATGGGTGACTAACCTAGCTACCTGGTGTTTTGAGAACGGGAATGACCTGGTAGTATGGGGCACTCCTCTATTCCGTGTCCCTCTAAAGCATGGGAAGCTGGTATGTAATTACATTTCTGTTGTTAGTTTCTTCTTCTCTCCTTCCTATTCTCCTGTAGGCTAGCAATCCTACAGGTCATATTCAACCCCGCTCCATTCAACCCCGTCACTTCACCACATTCGGCGAAGAAAAAGTCGCGACCTCGCGATTTCAAAATGTAGGTCCGGGTTGTGGTGGTAGCTAGAACGGGGGTTAAATGTTGGAGTGTCAACAGCCACATGGCTGTAGGCACATCAGCTGGTGTAGAGGTGTCTATGCCCATGTGAACATGCAACGGAAACTTGGTTCTTTTGCAGTTTGCACCAATTGTTGTGGGGTAGTGACAATAGTGCTGTCCAGTCCAGTTGAGACCATGACGCTATTAATTTTCATGGCTGCTGGAGGTGGTGAAAAATCTGCTGCAGTGGTTGAAGGTGACTGTGTAGCAGGAGGAGATGTGATGGCTGGAAGCTCTGCAGATTGAGTGACCTGGGAAGGGCTGGTGGGTAGTGAGAGGTCCTTGTAGTTGGTGCTGCTTGGTTGACCTGGTGATGGTGTTGACCTCGCAGTAGGTGTAGCGGGTACTTTTTGCGTTGGCGAGGTAGGTTTGGGAGGGGCCCGGCTTGTATAGGTAGGACGGAATGTCGGCGCCCATCGTTGAGGTGGTGTCACACGTCGACCAGATCTTGTACATGATGGATTAGAAATAGGTTGTATTAATGATGGTGGATTCACATGAGTGTGTTATGTTGGTGATGAAGAAGAATTGGATGAATGGTAAAATTTTCTAGACAGGCTGGGTATAGTGCGATGTAATTTAGTGGAAGAATTTGTAGGTTTGTGAGCAGAAGTGGATGGAAGTATGATATGTAATAAAGGAAGAGGTCTTGAAGAGGTTTTGGAGATGGATTGAGAAGCTGAAGTAGTGGGAGACTTAGGTTTGCTTGCATAAGTAAAAGGTCTGGAAGATGTTTGAGGAAGAGGAACTGGCAAGTTAGAAAGATCAAGAGATGGTGTGGTTGGTAGATTAATAAAGGCTGAGAAGGTAGATAAGGAAGGTGAGCAATAGCAGGTGTAGTAGGTAGAGTGCAAGGTGATTCAGAGAAAATTGGTAAGCTGGCAGATGGTGATGAAGGAACAGGTAAGATAGAGATTTGTTTACTAATTGAGTAGGTAGTTTAGAAGGTGCAGATACAGTATGTGTAGGTATGATAGGAGTAGGGGTGTGTGATGGATATGAAAGAGGACCTGGGCGTGGCTGAACAAAGGGTGTGGATTGTGGTAGAATAGGTTGTGTGACGTGCATTGGTTTTTTTCTAGGTCCAGGTGTCAAAGTAGGAATGAGTTCATGTGTCACAGGTTCAGTGGATCCCAAAACCTGATTATTTGATGTAGGCAATATGTCATTCTGGTCAGGATCTGCAAGCATAATCATATTCTCATCAATAGGCTGAAATCTGCGTACATGTCTGTTACGGTATGTGCGTGACTCGCCGAAATAATTAATGGTAAACTGGTAACAATTAGGCACCGTTAGGATTTCGAATGAACCTTTAAATCTTGGTTTGAGTTTAGACGGCACAGGTAATTGAGCAACCATCACGAGATCGCCGACACAGTGTGGACTGGCTTTGGTAATTTCATCAGGTTGAAGATCTTGAACATACTGGATTTGACGGAGACGGTTTTTCAGATGTACAAGTGATTGATCGAAGTTGGAGGAGGACTCATACGGGGCAGCAAGATGGCGCAGAGGTAGGAGCAATGGTGGCACTCCAAACACATGTTCGTGGGGTGAAATTCCATCTTCTCTGGTATTTATACTCCATTGGACTATTTTGACTTGACTAGGCCAATCCTTGGTGTCCATTTGTTGCAACCTGGTTCGTATTTGATTTGCAATCGTCCTATGGCTTCTTTCGCAGATGGAGTTGCCTTGAGGCCAGTATGGGGATGAGTGACTGATCTTGAATCCACACATTTGAGATAATTGGGACCAAATGTGACTGGTGAATTCGGGGGAATTATCTGAATGAATAGCTTCAGGTAATCCGAAATATGGAATGACGTGTTGAATGAGGGCTTCTGCTACTGCTATGGCTGAGTGTTCTTTGGCAGGGCAGGCAATGACATATTTGGAATAGGTATCAACAAATGTTATGATGTACTTAAACCCTTGGTTTTCTTCCATTGGTCCCATAACGTCTACTGCAAGTAATTGCCATGGCTTGGAGGCTACTAGCTTACCAGGAGGTCCTGCTGTGTGGGTTCTATCTTTACCCAACGCACAAGCTCGGCAAGCTTCTGTTATTCGTTTTGCTGTTATATAGGGGGAAGGGGTCCAATACACTTGTTGAAACGTGGTAATTAGTTTTCTTTGTGCAAGGTGAATGTCGTTATGCATATGAAAAGATTGCATAGTGGATAGTGCAGCTTGCGGTGTGATGACAATTTTTCCATCTATGGTAAATAAATTGTCTTCTCTTCTGGTCAACTGAGAAAAAATCTTGCTTGGCATGCAGTCTGGTTTATCTTTTCTTTGAAAACAACTTAGAAGATCTTGTTGGTTGTCATCCAACGAATCTTAGTGATGGATGGCTAATATGGTTTGAGTCTTCTCTTGGTGTTGTGGAGTAATGTTTGCTGAATTGATGGGAAGTCTAGATAGGGCATCTGCATTTGTATGGAGTTTTCTTGGCCTGTAAACAATATCTACGTCGAATTCCTCCAATGATTCCCTCCATCTGACAGTTAATGCATTTTATGTGTCAGATTTACGGAGCCATTGAAGGGCGTGATGATCTGTTAACCCGGGAACTGTGGGGAGACTCTTAAGAGTTCCCCCGGCGGACTGCGGGGAGACTCTTAAGAGTGAGTGAAAAAAAAAATCAACTTTTGACATCGAAAAAAAAAAAAAAAAAAAAAAAA
>JAGKTK010003564.1:36415-48879 GCA_018397895.1 Paralithodes camtschaticus
TATCACTTAATAAGCTGAAATATACCTAGTGAAAAAGCTCCCAAATACATACAAAACAACATTAATCATAACCCACTGGCCTCAAACTCCATCCTGTAAACAATGAACATCAAACAAAAAAGCCAAAATTCTTTGATAATTGATAAGCACACAACCACAAAAATACAATAAACACCCATGTACAGTACCTCAAAAACCTAAGCACATCGAAAGAGATCCACACCCCATGATAGCTAAGGGACAACTAAACTAACCCAACTCAACCAAACACAACTGTTCATACAACCAATCCCCAAGTTTCGGACACTAATTGCAGAGAATGATATAAAATAAAACATTATGAATTGTGTGAAACGTTAAGTTCAGGATTGATCTTTTTTATTAGTAATATTTCACCAATAAGTGCTTCATAGTGGCTCCGAAACTTGGCAACTATTTGAAAATCCTCAGGAGTGTAGGGATGGTTTTGTTCTCTAGCATGATTACGAATGGCCGAAAAAATTTTTTTTGCAAAAATTGACCTGATCGATGACTTTTACCAATGTGCTCGAACATTCGCACTTTAAAGGTACGTCCAGAACATCCTATATACCTGGTCTGACAACCAGGACAAGTAAATTTATATACGATGTTCGAGCACAATTGGTCAGGCACTCGATCTTTAACCCTCCTGGCCCGGGCTAGCTCTCCTAATGACAGTGCGGCGTATCCGGGCAATCTGGCCGAAAAACGTCTAGGCCTAGGCTACCGTATTTTGGTTAATTTTAATTGCTAGAAATTTCCCACACATCGATAAATGTAGTGCGGTGTCCAATCGGTAGACTGGCGTTGAGTAGAGCTCTCTAAGTCAACTGGTTCAGTTGTGATGACGATTTTAGTGGAGAACATTTTCAGGCGATGTTAGCAATATGACTCTTTTCACTACTGAAACAACGACATACAGACATACAATAACAAAAGAGTCTTCTCCTTCTTGTTTTCGGAGGTGCGGTGACGCAACGATCGGCTTTGTTTACATGCGTCGGACGCATGGCGTTCAAACCAAGCTGAATAGGCTTGAAAGCTTACTATCTCCTGAAAGGAAACCCGGGCACCTGCCCTTATTTCGTGGTGTCATATTAAAATGACACCCGGGCCAGAAGGGTTAAATGAGAAGAAATTTCTTATGGTAAACTCATTCGTGAATATAATTCTAAAATTAACCGCGGGGAAACTAGTACTCAACAATTTTGATATGTATTTTCTGTACTGATAACTTACTTTACCGTAAAAGGGCATTTTAATGTATTTTATCAATTTAGGAACATTGGATTTAGCCTGATCAGGAGCACATAGTTTACAGTAAAGAAACCTCTTCAACACCTTGTCAAATAAATCCCTGACATAATTATTGTTAACAAAATAATCTCTAAGTTTGCCTATTTCTTCATGTAAAAGATGATACGTGGAACATATATCATACGCTCTATTTAACAGGGTTTTAATGGAATTTAGCTTGTATATATCTGGAGTGAAACTTAACCATCCCTACACTCCTGAGCATATACTTCCTCACTCCATCCTTCCACCTCTCTTTCGGTCTACTTCTCCCTCTCTGTCCCTCCACCTCGCTCTCGTATACCCTCTTAGTCATTCTCTTGCTTTCCATACGTTCCATATGGCCGAACCATCTCAAGTTGTTCCTTTTCACACTCTCCAGCACATCCACCTCCACACCACACCTCCTTCTTACTTCCTCATTAGTCTGTCTATCCCTCCATGTAACTCCGCACGCACTTCTTAAGTAATTAATTTCCACTACTCTCACTCTTGGTCTGAGTCTCTCAACCAACGTCCATGCTTCGCTTCCGTAAGTCAGTGTCAGGATTACCACACTGTCATGCAAGGACTTCTTCACTTCCATACTGACCACCCTATTTCTTGTTACTGCATTAATCTCAACTCATTATATACTTGCTGAAATAAAGTATTACTTTTACCAAGAACTCTATGATATATTATCTTGTAAACAATACTTATGATTAGAAAAGCCAAATACATTATTACCTAGTTATAATCAATATCATTCGTACGTCAGGCAACGAAGAAGAGAAAGGGAGTTGGAGGAAAAGCGGGGGAAATTGAGTAGGGTACGGGTGTAGAGGGATAGGGGGGGAGAATGGAATGTGGAAGAAAATGGGGGGTGATGAGAGAACTGCCTGCAATACCACCACACTCTGAATCGTACACTCTTGAACAAAAATATCTTCCTATATATATGAAACTAAGCTGTCTACAGGTCGAATTAATTATACCGGGCTCATAACATTGCATACGATGTCCAATCATAAATAATTAAAGATCGTACCCACCATAACAAGCACAATACCTCCATTACAACCAGTGACACTTGAATGAAATAGAAATCCCTAACAATACACACAAGTTGTATGTATGTATGTATGAATAGCCTATAGTCTGTATGAATATATGCATGAATACCTAGCTATAGTGAGTATGTACTATACTATATGTATAATCATTATATCCTCTTCCTCCTCATCATGATCATCCACTGCGTCATCCACCAGGACTACAGCTTAACTTTCACAGTTCAACAGGATGTCCTCTCCGCCAAACTTTCCGCCTGTGATCCTTAGACTCGTGCAGCCCATAAACACTTTATCAACCTAAGCCATTTTTACCGAAAATGTTAATATGTGAACATGTGAGGTGGGTAGGTGTGGAGGTGGAGTGGAGAAATTAGTGGTGGATTAAATAGGAGAGTAATACAAACTGATCAATAGATCTAGACAAGAAAATATAAATTTCGCAGTAGACTAAAGGTTAACACTTATTAATATAACTATGAATATTGTAGGTATTGGCGAGTTATCTGAGCGGAATGAATTAAACTCATATCTCGACCCTAAGTTATAATATTAGCTAGATATTCTGGCCATCATATAATTACCCTCCTGAATATAAACTTCCTGCGTGTGAGGGATTACCGTTTGGCTCAAAATAGTCCATCGCTATTATTTCAGAACGTGATTTACTGCAACCCTTTATAGTGATCTATTTCTCTATGATAAGTTTATTCTTAATTGAATTCTGGCTGTGGTTAGAAGATTTTATTAAGATTAAAAGGGATGCATTAGTCAAAAATAAAATATCAGGTAATTCAAATAACCTATTTTTGTATTAATTTCACCACAACACCAAACACCTCCATTGAAACTAATGAAAGCATATACGTGATCCACCAGAATTGTATTAAACCCGTTTTATTATTATTTTTTTTATTCTGGCTATTACTCCTATGTTATCTAATTATGTTCATCGAACTCAATTATGTTTTTACAGTTCAAAAGCATGTATTTATGTAGTTTCATGAAATTTGCATTACAAATAACTATGAAGCGCCTGGTTTCATGCTTAATCGCTACTGCAGAAGGTGGCGAATATTGGGGATCCCAGGACGAAATTATAAACAAAGTCTCGGTTATGGCCAAGAGTAGATATTATATAGATCAGAGTATACACATGTGTAAAATTAATTATATTTGGTTCAGTAATAACAGATAAATAGCAAGTATTTAGAGGCCTCACTATAACAACAACATCAGTAAACCCTAGAGGTCCTCTCTTCGCACGGACCTAATAAGATAGGCTCATGATTATGTCTATTGTAGTTGCTGGCCATAATAGCTTATCATTGGTTTGACATTTTCGATGACATTGGCGAGTTGACAGCCAAAAAGACAACACAATAATACAGACCTATAGAAAACTTAGATGGCAAATCTTATTCATGTATGCTTAATCATGCAAAGACTGTATTGTGATCAATAAATGTTCTAATATTCCATATATGCAGTTGGGAAATACATCCATATTAATATACAGCGGTTATTCCCCCTAACATCGACGGGGTTCATGTACCTAATTTAAATGTTGCTGTAAAAACGAAGATAAATCAAGAACAACAGTTGTGGACAGGAATGTCTGAACACACTTTGGAGGAACAATTAGGAGCCACATTGATCAAATTACTGGGACTCAAAATTTAGTGCTCACTGTGTCATTTTCATCATCGCTGGAAACAATTCAGTTATTCCTGACCACGACTGTACCATGAGTATCGTGATCATTAAACAAAATCTGCTTTAGATCATGTTAGAGGGCTCAACAGGTGGGGGCGGGGGAATCATCCATTGTTTAGCAAATATAATTGGTATATACTGTATGTATTCAAGTTAAGATAATGGCCAACATTCCTCAAATTACATGAATGTATCCTCAATAATATATTGCAAATACATACCACATACAGATGGTATACATACAACCAAAAGTGCATCCAACACACCTCCGGCAGTATTCCGGTAATAAAAGAGGTACAACTGTTGTTAGAACAGCAATAAAGAGAGGATTGTACAATGTGGGGAAACCTGGTATTACAAGAGCTGTACAATGGTGCAACTTGGTTTAGGCAGTTAAACCAGAGCAGTGACCTTATACCAGAGTCAGGTTCACCAGGGGCCGCAACTAGACCATTTACCAATACCTAAAAACAGCCTTAATGGTCCCATGAGTCCGAGGCCTTACATGGGGGATACAAAGTGTGGATTACAGGGAATCTCATTAACCATGTAATTCCAGTGTTGTGTGGTTATTTTGTATTTAAACTTCCCACAATCTGTTTCTCGATTGTGTTAGCTGCTGTGGAACATCGTGACATAAGGTTTATAAGTGATCGGCATTGTTGTTGTTTTTGTTTTTCTTAGCCATCATAGACTTTATATATAACTTTTGATTTGTCGTCATATGTGTTGATCTGCTGAAATTAAATTGTATATTAGAGTCGCCAATAAATATGTCTCCTTTCTAACTCTACTCGATATAAATACTGCCATAATTGTTTTTAACTGTAATTCTAAAGTTTATATACTTAAGGAACCGTAGATGTTATTACTTATTTATGGCAATGAATATATTATATGAAAGGTAAAATGCAGCGAAGGAACTGGAATATTAAATACTTTCAAATTATGGAACAATTGACCAAATTGTAGTGCTCTGGGTGCTCGTGAAATGCTGACTTGAGTTTAAAAAAGGGCTGCTTGAAGTTTATGTTGATCTCAAGAAGATGGTCTGGGAGCTACTACGGCTACGCAGGATTCCTGCGGCAATTAATGACTTAATATCTGGACTCAATACTCAATACAGGAACAGAGAGTGTTGTCAAGTGTGATGGGGGAGTATCCTTCTTATTTTCTTTGAATTCAGATGTGAGACTGGGGACTCTGGGGAGTGTTCTACCACCTACACTTTTCAACACTTGTATGGACTGGTTGCTCCATGGGCCGGACAGTCGAGCAAAGTCGCTGCGGTGCAGACATCAGCAATTACAGATGATACAGTGATCCTATCAGAGACATTAGATGTTCTCAGATTGGCCTTGAGGCACTACATGAGGAGTCAAAGCCATTGGGTATAGAGGTCGCTTGGACTAGGACCAAAGTTTAAGCATTTGCTGACTTATTGGATGATGCAGTCCGTCTGTTATTGCATGTGGTGAGGACTTACTTACTTGATAAATTCACTTACCTTGGTAGTGTAATCCATAATATTGGTGAGTCCGGCTACAATGTTAATTGTCGCCTTGGCTAGGCAATGGCATATGTGATTATGGATTCACTAAACAAAAGTATATGGCATTGTCGATACCTGTGCAGAAGGACAAAGCTGCAGATTATCAAGACACTGGTGCTCCTAGTCTTATTATATGGATGAGTGAAATGTGCACTTAACAGTGAGTTAAATAGACGCATCAACTACTTTGGTACTAAATGTCTTCTCAGGATCATGGGCTATTGCTGGCATGATTACGTTTCAAACCAGTGACTACTCCGTGAATGCCAACTTTGTCTACATGGGCATGTTTTTCGCATCCCTGAAACAAACCTTGCTCACCAAATGGTCTCTACAGAGGACTACCCTGAGTGGAGGAGGCCTAGGGGATGACTACAGAACCCATGGCTGAGGCAAGTCCGGCCAATCATGAGATAGGATACTTGATATGGGCCGGGCTGATGCCTGGAGTCTTGCCCGGGGAGGATCCCCCGGAGTAGAGTCGGAGGGATTGATTGATTGAGTATAGTGCTCCCCGTGCAAAGGAGTACAAATTAGTACAGAGGCATTCAAACAAACAACAACAGCTATTGTGACACCTCGAGGTTAATTGCTCTCTAAGTTACACCTGTTTTAAGCACCCAACAGGTTCTCAGAGAGGATATGATAAAATATGAATTTAATTAGGTTAATAAAATAACAATTCAGCACTAAAGAATTTTTTTTTTCATTTACAAATGCAGTCATCTGTGTGTTTCGGGCAAGGTGCTTAGCTAGCCAAACTTTTAAAGAATCAACTGTGTTGCAGTCTATAACATCTCGGGGAAGCCCATTTCACAGATTGACAAAGAAGTTCTTAGATTTATGCAAGTTAAATGATTTACCAATGATTTTGTAACCATTTCCAATTGTGCAATTTGACTGGTTGATTGTAAAATATTTACTGCAGTTCAATTTTGCGATGCCCCTGATTATCTTGAAAACTTGAATTAAGTCACCTCTTATTCTCTGCTGTGTTATTGGAAACAGATTAAATTTCTCAAGACGCTCCTCATATGTTTTGCTTCTCAAACACGGTATAATTTTGATAATTCTACGTTGAACTCGCTCCAGTTTGTCTATATATTTTTGGTAGTAAGGGCACCAGGACTGAAAGCAATATACTAGAAGTGGATGGACTAACAAATTGTAAAGAGTGAGGATTACATCTTTGGATATATGCTCAAAAGATCTGCCAATAAAACCAATAGTGGTTTGCTTTCTTAACAGCTTCTTTACATTGTTGACTACGTTTTAGGTTACTCGATATTGTTACTCCCTAGACCTTTTCTCTGTCTACACTCTCTAGCTGGGTGCCATTGATTGAATAGTTTGGTTTCTCATTTCAGTTTCCGATGTGAAGTACTTTGTATTTATCTTTGTTGAAGCTCATTTGCCAGATTTTAGCCCAATGTGACAACCTATCAAAATTGTGTTGCATATCTTCAACATGTTCATTTTGTGAGTTCAATATTTGTAATTTTTGTATCGTCTGCAAACTTTGAGATTGTACAATCGCGCTAAGAAGTCATGTCTCGATTCCCAGTACCTTTCGTTCAGAAAGTGCTATCTGGCAACAATTGAGGTTCTACTATAAACATTTATTACACACCGGGGAGAGCTGAAGTTGAGAAAAAATACCAATAATACGATATATAAGTATTGTTACAAAATATTTCTCATTATTTGAGAGGAAAACAAATAATACGAAAGTTGAGACTAAGCCGAACGAAAGAATGTGAAACTCGTAGTATTTTGCTCACTAGATTCAGGATTAAAATGCGGAGTAAGTCTCTTAATGCTTGTATTACTTTTTACACAAACAATACTGGGATAAAAGTATCTCATAAAATTAAAATCAACAGTTAAAAGTTACATTCAAACCATGAGTGTCAATAAATCATGTAAATAAACATATAACAGTATTTTTTTCAACATTTAATTCTCTAAGCGATACGACCTTCTGCCTGGAAAACAGAAGTATCTCCAGTATATTTTGTGAAAAAGCTTGAATTATCGAGAACAGCTTGTAATTTGTATAGACAGACGATTAAATTTAACTTATAAAATATATGATAACCCATAGGGACTGCCATATAAGAACGGAAGATGGAAAGGCATGTAGTAAAGAACGAAGGCAGATATAAAGCAGAAGAGACACACTCTCCCTCATATCCTGGCAGTGACTGACTGTCTTGCAGGCGGCCGCGGTAAGCGGATCGTAGGCCTTCAGTCCCTGGGATTGTAACATGGTAGATAGCACATGGAAAATAACTACTTTCATTATTCTATTTAAAAATTTAAAACAAACCTTACTTATTTTTATTCAAACTACAACACGAATATATTTTAGAGGGCATAAATAGGTTAATTTTGTTAGTAGACCAATTATTGGGAATATCCAGAGACCTATATATATAAATTAGGAAAAGACGGGATCCGAGTGGCAGTGGAGAGTTGCCAGCGGTTGCCAGATATGGAGACTTTTGTCCGAGCATTAGAAAAACCGAGTCATCACTTCTTTGCGCGATTGTACAGGTTAGACCGACGTATATGTTGTTAACCCATTAAGCGTGAAAATGCCCTAGGGGCAAGGGTACTTAATTGTGAATTTCTAGCTTTGGATTCTGACAGAATTAGTTATATTTACGATGTAAAGCATTATTTTTTGGCAATGTGCTTTTATTTTACATATAATGATGAATATATGAACCTTGAAGAGTGATAAAATAAGTGGGAAAAAACATTTGGGTGGTGAAAATCGTAAATATTAGCCACCCGGTCGTATTCTCAGGTGTGAGGCAGCGAGACATACACCCTGCTCTCTCGTTCTTTCTGACTCAACTGAAGCAAGCGGGAGGTGTCTCAGTGCTATATAGCGAGTCATATGCAACCCACTTGTGCTACATTACCGGGGGAGAGAAAAATAACCGATAAATTATGAAAATAAGAGGATAAATAGGTGATAATTGAGGAGGGGGGAGCGGAAGGAGGGGGGCGGGGGGTGAGAAACATAAGGATGAGTGGTAAGAAGTACTAGAGGGGAATTATCTCGCCTAATGACATACTCCTTTGTTTTGAGAGCCCCTGGGGTGTTTTGGGATTTTTTTTTTTTAATCTTGCTTCTGTGAGGCCTATCATGTTCGCTATGGTGACCCTTCCGTGAGGCCTATCGTGCTTGCTGGGTTAATATAGATTAGGAAGGGAATTGGCCCCAATAATGATCCTTGAAGTACACCTCTAATTACATTGGTCTGTGTTGATACTTTACCATTTATGACTACTCTTTGCTTTCTTTCTCCAAACCAATTTTCTATCCAATTCAAAACATCGCCTTGTATTCTGTGTGGTACTTTATTAAAGGTTTTTTGGAAGTCAAGGTATATAATATCTACAGCTTTACTTTCATCATATAGGTTAAGGATGTGTCCCACTGTTCAAAGGGTTAAGAATGCTTGTATAGCTGTACTTTGTGTGGATGTATCGCGGAACATATTAATGGTATTTTACCCACTCAGAACAGGTAATGTTATTTTCATTATAATTCTGGCTATAATTATAAGGTTTTTGCAATATTGGAAATCATCCGTGGAAGTCCAAGGGTTAACAGAGGAAATTTGTACTCTTTGATTCCTAGAAATGCTTTTTAAGTTTGATAAAACAGAATCAACAATTATACCCCGCTCCAAATAGGTAGGCCAGAAATCATAAACCCTAACCTCAGTAACTCATAAAGGCTTAGAACAACTGGCCTGTAAAATTACACATCTATTCCCTGGTGGACTCTTCCCAAATGTTAGATATATTAGCTGGATTACTCTAGTCGTTTATGAAATATAGAGGTTAAAACTGTTGTTTTGGTCCACATACTTGGAACAGGGTATAGTGTTAACAGACTATTATGATATATATGTGATTTATACTGTAAGGGTTTAACTTGTGTTGATCTCCCGGTTGGGGCACCTCTTACGACCACTCCTCCTCAGCCACCCGGGAAAATATTCTGCATATATTGCAGATTTTAAGATTCATATTTGCAACGTTGCAAAATAGCTTAAAAGCTTTACTTGAACACTGTGTATTCATATTGTGTTTGCTTATATACTACTTTATATGGAGAAAATTATCATAACTACCAAAAGTTGTTTTAAGAGCTTTCGTGATTTTATAAAAAAATGCCATTATATGAACTATAATGACATTTCTATAATGCCACACATAACTTCCCTACTTGCTTAATCTTGGGCATCCGGGTTACCCAAAGAGTAAACTGAAGAACACACATAATAAACATTTAAATATTCAGTGTACAGTACATATACATTACAGTATATTTATATAAACTTACAAAATAATCCCTAGATTATACATTTAGTCATACTCGTTTGTACAATATAACCCATTACTGATTAATTATTTCGGCACATTTTAACGATCATGTATTGATTTGAACACTATTTTTTTTAAATCGGAAACCCATAAACAGCTAGTTGTATGTTTATTTTAATACATCTATTGATATGTTCTAATTTGAAGTTGTGTTAACTTCAGATTACAACATATCAATGTATTAAAATATACATACAACGTAATCCAATATTGATAGAATAGTATCAATCAACTAGTGAGTATGTTTTTCTTTATACAAACAATATTTTATGAGATTATTCCTTATCTTTACGTAATGGCATATATAATCATTAAATTCGTAATGCGTATATTTATCACAATCAAGAGACAGATTTATCCTATTAAGAACGCGACACCACAATCAACATATATATATATATATATATATATATATATATATTTATATATATATATATATTATAAACAGTATATATTTATATATATATCAGAGAGAATAGCAAACATCTGGGTACCAACAGTAGACATTTGGTTATATACAATAATATAGAAGTTCGTATTTATATATTTAGAGGGATTGGTAAGTGAGGAACAAGGTGGCCTTAGGAGTGGACGAGGATGTGTGTACCAGATCTTCTCTCAGAGAATTGTATTGTAGATAAAAATCAGGAGTAGGGTATAAAGATATATGTAGCTTTCGTAGATCTACAGAAAGTCTATGACAGAGTGGAGAGACAAGAATGTGGAAGGTCTTCAATATATATATGGAGTAGGTGGCAGGCTGCTGAGAGCAGTACAGAGCGTGTATGAGGGTCGGCCGATGGCAGAGGGCGTGGAGAGCGTGTTTTTTTTTTTATTTTAAAGTTGGGTTGAAGCTGATGTGTGTCGTATCTCCATGGTTGTTAAATATATTGATTGATTCAAGGGAGAGCAGTGGAAACTGAAGTGACATTGATAAGAGAGGGAAGTGAGTGGAAGTAGCCAGTGCTGTTATTTTCGGACTATACCGTGCTGTTATGTGATTATTATTGGGAGCTACAAGGTTTGGAACAGTGTTTGAGGAGTGGAATTTGCAGGAGAATGTTCAGTTCAGTTGTTAATCGGAAAGACAAAGCCTTTTCAACGGCACTTTCCTAAGCATTGTGTATTTATATACTTTTATGTGGTGTCGTGCTCATTTTCACTTGCGCACTGTTTCTTTTCGTTTCTTCTCTGTCTTCTTATATGGATGTGAGACATGGACATGGAGTTGATGATACGAATCAACTCCTTTGTTCCTAAATGTCTTTGCAAGATCAAAGGCTATTGCTGGCATGACTACATCACGAGTTGACCAATATTGCGATAGAATACTTGTAATGGGCCGGGCAGAGGCAGATGCCTGGAGTTTCGCCCAGGGGAACTCCCTTAGTAGAGTTGGAGGGTGAGTGCAGTTACATTCTGTCACAGCGTATGCTCACATTGATTGATTATCTCTCCATGTGACACCACACACACTTCTCTAGGAAATCAATTCCAATCCTCATACTCTTGATGTGTGTATCTCCATCAACGTCAATGCTTCACTCCCGTATGACTATATCAGCTTTAGGACATTATGAAGCAGTGACTTCTTTGCTTCCATTCTCACTACACTATTCCTTGTCAATGCTTTCATTGTTCCTACAACAATCCCCCCCTCCACTCTGTTATACATCCTTTCGCACTCCATTAGCTGTACACATCACACTTCCCAAATACTTGAAAAAGCTAACATGTTCCATCTACTGACCATTCAACCTAACTTCACATTTTGTGTGACTGCAGGCCTCTCAATCATTCCCGTTATAGTTCGGCCAGATTCAGTTGTATTGATTTAGTGGTTAAGCAATGGTGCAGAACCACAATTAAATTCATGTAATACGGTTAGTGCTGTGTGAGTATTCTACAGTACTATCTTTATCAGCAATCCATCTCTCTCTCTCTCTCTCCATGAAGGTTATACTAAAGTAGTGTGAGCGTCTAAGAGTTTCTGATAGTGAGGTGAAGCGGTGGACCATGAAACAATATTGTGGTGGTTGTTTCTTAGGATATATTGGTTAGGATTTAGGTAATTCATAACCCTTTACATTAATCACGACTATGACGCTTTTAATGCTATTTTAGGTAACTGAGCTAAAAAATAATGTAAAAACGATCACATAATAACCCTTGGATCTGACAAACACACACACACTCATACAAGTACAATAAACAGAAATTACAAACGTCCTATAGAAATACAGTGAGTGGAAATACAAACCGTATCATGACAGTTTATGATATAGACCCCCACTGTGGTGACATGTTGAGTGACATTGTGTTAGGGGTGGGTCATGATACTCTATCTATGTATCTATCTATCTATCTATCTATCTATATATATATATATATATATATATATATATATATATATATATATT
>JAGKTK010003565.1:0-14809 GCA_018397895.1 Paralithodes camtschaticus
TATTATACCCGGTATATGTATATTTTTTTGTATATTTTTTCTGTTGAAATTAACAGTATAATGGATAGGGACACTTTTGTAATTATTAACCACTTTCACTAACATTGTCGTATTAGCCAGTCAATCTGAAAATAGAACTATTTACAAATATATCCAGCTGTAAATACAATCTGCTGAAATTTACTTCGTCCATGAATATATTTTCTTTTCTTCCTGCCAGTAGTCACATAATTGCATTAAGTCAACTATTCAGATGAAGCACATTGCATAAGTATGTTAAATTGCACGCTGTAAAAATAATGCTGTCAATACGGTACATAAATAAACAATAAATTCTGAAATATATCACCAAATATTCCGCTGAAATATATAGTTTTTCTGAAAAGTAGATAACCGCATAATTACAGTACAGAGCGGCCCATTTAATTGTACATCAGTACAAGATGCATTTATTTTCATTATTCAACATAATCAAGTAAAACTCTTATACAATAAAGATACATGTGTAAAGTATTTATTAGTGTCAATACTTTTAGGCTTGTACAAACTTAGATTTGAACTTCTCTTATTGTCAACATGTTCAATGATTTTTTGTTAGCTTTTCTTTCTATGCTAATGTTAGTTTTTGTCGAATATACAGTATAGGGTTATTTCTTTTAAAAAATACTGGAATCCGTTGTCTTAGTTCATTTATACATGTAGGTTGTGTCACATAGACTTTTGATTTGATAAACTCCTCAGGTCAAGATCTGCAGCTCATGTAATATATCTTGTATTTTTGGTTAAATTGACTAAACAAGTAATCCTTTAAGGTACCCCACGAGAAGATCACATTAAAATTATTTTGCGTTTACTCACACACTAATATGGTGTATGTATTAGACGATTAGGTTCATAGTTACATAGGTATTGTTCATCAGGGCACGTGTAGAATCCTTCACATCTGTAAATTGTCACATACTGTAAACCTTATCCTCCGTATAATATTCATCCTCACTCGGTTGCAATAAGCTTTACTATCCAAGTTAATTCAGGTATTTAAAGAATCTTACTTCCATTATATATAGTTCTAAAGTTAAAACAAACATTGACCTGGATAAATGTGCATAATTTTACGGCGTACCTGTATACGATCGTAGGCAGACACTATCACAGATGTTTGATGAAGATACATTCAGTCATACATAGGTATACACAAATGACAGATTGTCCTAATAAATGTTGTCGACATATTTTAATTTCTTGAAGCCTTAAGGGGAGGTCTCCACTTGAGGTATTTTTTCTTGACCCCTTTCTCCCTCATGGTTAGCCCCATTGTTTTTGAGATTTTAAGACGTTTGCCCCATTAGTTTGGTGATTTTAAGAATTTCCGCCCCATTCTGTCATTTTAAGACCTTTCGTGCAATTTAGGTGTCGACTTTATCTTAGCGAGCGATAGCGAGCCTGTAATTTAAGAGTAACCGGCCTTCGTCCGGGAAATTTTTCTACCGAAAAATGTATAAATTTATCTTGAAAGGGGTCAAGGGGGTGACATTTTAAGATTGCTGGAGGAGTAGGAAACAAACTAGAAACCTCCCCTTAACTAATGTGTTCAGCGTATTATGTTTCAATTTGAAAAACCACTACCTTTCAGCTGCTTAAGTTACAGAATAAAGTATATATAATCTAAGTTGCTTAGTAATCATGCACTTCAGATCTATATAATACCGAAAAGTGACCCAACATATTATAAACGTTTATATTGCTATTCAAATGCATAACATCGGTAGTCCATTATTCTGGTACTGTGTACGGATATTTAACAACTGATGCGGAAACCCCCTCAATTAATAAGTAGACCAATGTAATGATAGACGGTGAATCACTTTGATAAAACAATTGCTATTTCTTTCATTATTTTGAACAACATCTAAACAGATTAAATTGATGTTTATCAAGGGGTAAATTGAACAACAAAATACATCGCGACTTACTTTAGCAACACATCTATAATATTCAAGCCAAGTTAAACCATATAAAAGGAATACATGTTTTCCATAGGCGAGGAAAGAAATGTTTAAATGATACGGGTGAGATATGACTAATGCTTGTGAATAACATACAAAGCGATACATTCGAAAATGATTAAGAACACTAAGTGGTTAAATAGGGGACACATCACTACTTACATTGAAGAATGCAATCACTAACGAAACTCGACCTAATTGCCTGTTACTTAGAGAACTAAAACAAAACTAGTGATGCAATAGGAATTTCGATATATACTGTAGGCTCGCTTTTCATATATATAACATAATATAGAAACTGTAAATTACATAAATGTATGCTTATAACTGCATAGTGATGCCTCAGTTAGCCCTGCAGAATATTTATTACTTAATAGAGAGATCAAGCAATCAATATTTTACTATCAGCATATCCTGAATCATTAGTGCAAAAAAGAAAACAAAACAGAAATCGGAGACGTTAGGCATCGATATTGCAGTTCACGAGAGGCATTAATGTTCATCTTACAAACAAATCTTAATTAATTGTGGAATAATACAAATAATGGCATATACTACAAAGCTGTTGTACTATCCTGGTTGATTTACCTTTAACATCATCAGTGGAAAGCCCTTTTGGGCCAGGATTAAAAAGGAGCTGTTAAAAATATGATTAGGGGCAATCAAGAGATAGATTCGCTAATTAGCTTAATATTTTAACTCTGTCATATAATTGGACTCTAATTATTCTAGGTATCTTAATACTAGATGAATCAGAAATATGAGTAGTTTTGGTGATATTTTTGCATATACCATTTGACCATTATATTGATCATAGCAAGAGCATCTGGGAGTCAAAGGAGAAAACAAATATAATAATAATACCAATATGCATAGAAGTGACATTGGGACGGGTCGGGCTTGAGTGGAAAAAGTCTTGGAATCGGGAATCGTCTGGCCAGAAAAAATGCCGCTCTCCGATCCCCGGGCACAATGGCTAAACAAACATGCAATTTTGTATGAGTGGTGGGCCTCTCTCTTCTGTGCGTGTGTGTGTGTGTGTAGGTGTGTGTGTGTGTGTGTGTGTGTGTGTGTGTGTGTAGGTGTGTGTATAGGTGTGTCTGTGTAGGTGTGTGTATAGGTGTGTCTGTGTGTGTGTGTGTGTGTGTGTGTGTGTTAGTGAGAGGGAGAAATATATTTGGAGTGTATTCTTATATTTATGTAATAATAGGATTGATGATGCAGTGTGTTAAAATTAGATCTAGGTGGTTTGCTGTTATGTTGTATGGTAGGTTATGTGTGTTTGGTGTATTTCACATATTTCTGAATATTTACATTCGGAAAAATTTCCAGCTGGCCCAGGGTTCCTTTACTTTATGGCATTTAAGCTTTTTACACATACAACAATGGGAAATGCAATAAAACAGACATTAAAACAACGGGTAATGTTTTGTTTTGTTTTTGGTTTATGCCAATACTCTAGTACATTACCCTATAATAGCATAAATACTATCAGCACTGGGCCAGTTGAAAATCTTGGAATAATGCGTTACACAATGTTGTTTGTATTGGAGTACAGGTTATCTGGTATTGCTGTTAAAGTGGGTTAAGTAGTGTTAACCCCTTCTGTACCGGTGACGTATTATAAATTATGTTCAAACCATATTTTGACGATTTTGTGCAGTTTAACAAAAATATGTGCTAGTAAAATAGCATTGTGAGATAGTTCGAAGCCTGTTAATACCTGGAGGTCCTTTTAAAACTGAAAACAATTGTTTAATGGTTGCCAGAGTAAATATGAAAATACGTATCCGGTACAGAAGGGGTTAAGAGTATTGCAAGGTATAGCAACTCTGTACAGCTACTGCCAAATGTTCATAAGCTTTTATGATTTTCTTTGTGCATTCATATGCATTGAGATTGATGTCCATATCAACTAAGCTATATATGAATAAATGCATAATATTCATTCATATTATATAGCTGACCTTATCTGAACATCAATCTAAATGAATTTATTAGTATAAAGAAAATCGCAAGAGCTCACGAACATTTGTCAGTCGCTGTACATATCTGTGCATGTGGCTAGGCCTCTATATGTTAACCCCTTCCGTACCGGCAACGCCCTTTTCACTTTATCTGGGCTACGTTTAGACAATTTTGTTCAGCTTAGGAAGGATGTATAACAATTAAAAAGCTACATACTATCTCAATTAATCATTTTAGCTACCATGTATCTTTCCTAAGCTACTTCAAATCGTCTAAAATGTAGCTGAAATAAAATACAAAAGAAGTCGCCGGTACAGAAGGGGTTAATGGGTGTGCATGTGTTGTTGTTTTTACTTGGATTAAGGTACTAAAATAAGCATATTTGTTTTAGTAGTAAAACTGTGTAAAAGTAATTTATTTAAAACTGTATTGTAATTAATGTATGTTTCTTTATTGTTAATAAAAATATTGCAGAATCACATGTTTGCTTACTCTCGTATTGTAATATAAGGCATAATAATAAAGATGTGTGTTTGTAACTATTAATTACATGTCCATGCTTGCAAACGTATTCAGTGTCACACTTATGTTTATTTAAAATAGGACTTCAGAGGCTATCAACCCTATTGGATTATTAAGCCAGCACACTGCAAGTCAAAAATAATGTCAGGACTGGAGCCTCTCTGCAAAAACTCCAGTCCCTTGTGTATCACACTGATATATATTTGTATAGTAAACAGAAGGCTTTGCGACAAAACAGTCATCTTTCCTTTTGTATGTGATATTGTCATATTTGTATTTCTCTTTGAGCAATGATCGCACATATTTATATTTGTCATCTATTGTAAGCATGCAGTGGGCAACGACGGCGACTGTTGTTTTTGTTTGTATTAATTTTCCGTTGTATTATGTTTGCATAATATATATTGCCAAACACATACTGTAGGCTTACTCTACCAATCAATTAATACACACCCCAATATACTTTGGAAAATTATTTAAATCCTTGACTTTATCGAATATACTTCAAATTTAATGATTAAGTATATAAAAGTAAGACAGTTGGACAAACGAAGTATTAACCCCTTAAAAATTATAAGGTTTCTTAACAGCTTACTCTGGCTATCATTGGATACTTGCATTCAACTTGAAAGAAACGTTTTAAGTCAGAGGAATACTTGAGTTGATGTTTATCCCATATATTTGTACAAGTCCTTCCTAAACTGAATAGACTAATTTACAAATATCCATATTATAATAAACGAGTGCTTCATGTTATACTGAAAGGGGTAAATAAAGTATATATATGGAAGAGTTGGTACAAGGAAAAGAATAAACAAACTTAAGGGGAGGCAGTTGGTTTTTCGAGTCCTCCTCCTCCCTCATGTTTAGCCCTATTAGTTACAAGATTTCCAAACATTAGTTTGGCGATTTTCTGACCTTTTGCCCCATTTATTTGCCAATATTAAAACCTTTCGTGCCATTTAGGTGTCGATTTGTTTTCCTGGCGAGCGAAAGCGAGCCTGTATTTAAAGAGGAATCGGCCTTCGGCAGGGAATTTTTCTACCGAAAAATTTACAAATTTATATCGAAGGGGGGTCTTGCGGGTGATTTCTTAAACTTGATAGAGGTTTAGAGAGCAAACTAAACCCCTTCCTTAAACCGTTGAGCCGAACCAGTAATTCATGATTCACAATACCGTCTGAGCTCCCTTAACCAATCATGAGCATTATATTGTTTATTAATGCCACAGAACAGCTTCAAGTGCTATTACTATAATTACCAATTATATGATTGTTAGTATCCTCAGCTTCTGAAACATCTACGACAATATACACATCATTGGAACTGTTCCTAAACAGTACGAAATCTGATTTCGGTGATTAGAATATAATAAAAAGCCATCATATGCCTGAAGTGATTAAACAGGTACCACTCTGCGTGCGTACACCTTTTGCACGTACAGTAGGTACTGCTCTACACAAACAGAAAAGAACAACTCTGAAACTTGACTTAATTACAAATATATCCAAATAGACAAAGCCCTAACTGACAATATATTTATTGTTATTCAATATTTTACACTTGCTACTCCCAGTCCTGTTCACCCACCTTGATATTTACCTTTCGTTATCAAACTGTGCAAAGGCATCGCTCTACTTAAAAAAAATACCGCTACTGAAGGTAGACTGAGGTACGCACATGATCAACTATCTTTTGACTAAAATAATTAATAAACTAGATAATTGTCGACAAAGATCATCATTGTCACTGAATGATTCCATTGTTGTATAATTTGGGTGAATAATGCCTTCTGAGTACTTATAAGAAAATACAATCAATGTCTCGATTTACGAATCACTATGCATATATATTTATTAATGAAAATATCATTGATGAGATATTATTAAAACAAATACTGTATATGTATGCAAGTATGTTGACAACATGTGTATATAGGCATACCCATGTACAAAGGTAATAAGGTAAGAGAGTAACTTTTATACCGAGACATTTAATTATTGGGTAGCATAGAAGAAAAATACAGTGATAATTAATTATGCATATATATTTTATGTGTCTGAGTTAATACTTAACAATACTGTGTTGGTGTACATATATGTGTTGGTGTACATATATGTGTTGGTGTACATATATGTGTTGGTGTACATATATGTGTTGGTGTACATATATGTGTTGGTGTACATATATTTGAATTATACTTTACTTGTCCTTGAGTAAGGTATGACTTAGCCTTGTGAAAAACATAAATTGACTCTCTTTGTATAATATCAAAGGACACACTGCATTTAAGGAGAGGTTTTTACTTTGGTCCCTAGATATCCTTCAAGCTTAATATTACACCCCGTTAAGCCTCTTTCAAGATAAATTTGTACATTTTTTGGTAGAAAAATTTCCCGGCTGAAAGCCGGTTCCCCTTAAATTACAGGCTCGCTATCGCTCGCCAGGATAAAATCGACACCTAAATGGCACGAAAGGTCNTTAAGGGGAACCGGCTTTCAGCCGGTTCCCCTTAAATTACAGGCTCGCTATCGCTCGCCAGGATAAAATCGACACCTAAATGGCACGAAAGGTCTTAAAATTGATAGAAATGGGTTGAAAGTTCTTAAAATCGTCAAAATAAGGGGGCGAACATCTTAAAATTAGAAAAACAATGGGCTAAACATGAAGGAGAAAGGAGTCAAGAAAAAAATCCCCCAAGTGGAAATTTTCCCTTAAGATACAGATACCAAAACATGACCCTGCGATGCATATAGTTTTAGTGCTTGGTATTATTAAATGGTCTCGGAGTTTGTACAGTATCCCCTTCTGTAACATCGACACCCTTTTTACTGTATTATGGCTACTAATAATCGCTTGTATTCAGTTTAGGAAGGATCTCTATCATGTACAAGACTTCGAACTATCTCAATCAACCCATTTAACTACCACAGATCCATAAAATCGTCTAAATATAGCTAGAATGAAATATAACAGACGTCGCTGGTAGAGATAGGGTTAAAGGCGAGTTTAAAAGTATATTATCCTATTACACAACAGCTACTCAATCGTAAGTTCATGCCTGGGCAATATTTCCTAGGCCACTCATTATAGGTAGGCTAGAAATTGTAACTCCCAACATCTGTAACCAAAAAGCGGCTAGAGCAAACAGGCTGTAAACCACCACACCTAATCTCTGGCTGATTCTTCCCAAATGGTAGACATATTAGCTTGATTACTCTCGCCGTGTTTTAGTTATAGAGGTTATGAGTCACGTTTTCTGTTCTACCTATAATTTAACAAGGTATAACGTGAGTCATGTCAGAAAAGGGATCAACAGATTTTGCACTAAAATGTTGCAATCAAAATGACTTGAATTTGTAGTAATATTTCAGGAGCATTATCGAAGCATAGTTTGTTGGTACTATGGGTACTGAACATCCTTACAATATATTGAATACTTTGAAATATTGTTAAGGGAAACACAAGCAGAGTAGTTTCAGATGGCATATACGGCAAGCTGGTACATATTATACATCTTGCCTAGAATAAGGATGGTGAAGGAATATGTTTAAGAAATAAAATTGTATTAATGCAAAGCTTACAGCATAGTTCATAGGCGCTATCCGGATATAGTAAGACCCCTATGTATAACACTAGTAGAGAGTGAGTTTGTAGGGCTTTGCTGTTTTGGAACAACCCCTTCACTTAAGGGGGGTCACCGGATTTGTTTATCTTTCTCTTTTCCCTGGCTTGTATCCATTCGGCCCCATTCAGCATACTATTTTATGACGTGTATCCCCATCCAGGTGTCGATTTCTTCCTGGCGAGCAATAGTATTCCAGCATTGCATGAAGAAATCCGGCTTCGCCGGTGACATTTTTCTATCGAAAAATATACAAATTTAGCTTGCTGTCAAAACAAAAAAATATATATATATATATACCGCTCGCCATGAAAATATTGTCACCTGGGTGGGGTAAACGTCTTAAAACAGTAGGCTGAATGGGGCCGAATGGATACAAGCCAAAGAGAGAGGAAGAGAAAGAGAAAAAAAGCGAATTGGGCTCAATTAATGTAATACTAAAGTATATGAGCGGCATTTTTAAAGATGTTTTACATTATAATAACAAAGATGACGTATCGATTATCATCATAGATCAAAGTACTGTTTTGGTCGAGTACATAGTTGATTTTCTTAAGATAATGTTTAACCAACACAGAACCGGTGACGTCCTTTTTATTATATTGTGGCAACTAGTATGCGATTGTATTTAGATTAGGAAGGACCTCTAGCAATAATAAGGCTTCAAACTATCTCAACCAACCCATTTAACTACCGCAGAGCCTTCCTAAGCTGCATAATATCGTCTAAATATAGCTAGAATAAAAGATAACACACGTCGCTGGTACTCAAAGGTTTAAGCCGCCCTATAAACGTATGGGTCACAGTTTATATTATGGTCTAAAGTTCAATCTATCTATCTATTGCCGGACGCCTTACACCCCTTACGAGGGTGGCCATACACAGAATGCCCCCAAGCGGACCTATTCCCTGTGAGAGGGACAACCCGAGCCAGTTTAGTGAAGGACTTACAGGATTGACCACTCAATTTAGGATCCGTCCAACTCCGAGGCCATCTTGTGTATCTTGTTAGCACTATTTTTCTAGTGGTGTTCGGCTAATCCATCCACTAACCTGCCTTACCCTTAGGTAAGCAGTACGGATTTGTATCAGGTTTACTCCCCTAGGCAGGTTGCCAACCAAGGCTGACGAGTCCCATCCACCCGGATTTGTATAAGGTTGTCTCCCCTAGATGAGTTGCCGACCAAGGCTAACGAGTCCCATCCACCCGGTCTAAAGTTATGTATAGTCAAAATTAAGGTAAACATTAAATGTAAATACCAATATCCAACTGACTTAATGGACATGCTATTAACTGTTGTTATAACCTTAAGAAGAAACAAAATATTCACTCAAAACAAAGGTATTAACCCTTTCACGCTTATGACGCGATTCTGAGCTATTAGGGATACTTTAAAGCCTTTGTTACCATCAGGGGTATTTTGAAACCTTTAGTTTAGTTACTTCAACCTCTGCAGTTGTCTTTGAGTTAGCTGTGGGCAGAAAACTAATTTTTGAGAGGTAATTATAAAAGTGAGAGAACTCTATTTCTTATTGCTAAACTGGCAACCTCTGCGTCATAAAAGCGTGACAGAGTTAATAATAATACATGATGAACTACCACCCATAATATTTATAGCAAGAATTTTTTTCATATGAACAAATAGTACAACGAGGATAGCAGGCGTGAACGTGTTATTCAACAAGGACATTCAATTCATACTCACTTCGTTATTTGATGATAAGATGTCAGTACATATCCAAAAATAAGCTACACAGTTGTGGTGCTCTGTATAGGTATCTACATCATGGGTGTGTGTATTTTACTTTATAGAAAGTGCATACATTGCTGTGTCTGGCTATTGAGACTGAGGTCACAAGTATACAGGTATTTGTCCATAGTTATGGCCAATAATTCTTTTGTTAAGCGAAGCAACACCATCTTCACTCAAATCGTATGGAGTTGGATCCCACAATAAGGAGGCACCTGACTATCAGTTTTGTTTTTATGTTACATACCTGTACAATACTTTTTAATAATTCACAACTCTTTCTAAGTCATCATACACAGTAGTAGTTTCTCCACTACCAATCACGTCCAAAATCAAGTCTTGACATTCATTTCATTAACTTTTTTACCTATCAACTCCTATTAACATTACCTCTTCTTGCTTACACTTTCTGAGAACCCTTACAAATATTTTCCTTTCTTAATTACCTATATGCTTCCATAAACAACTACCCAGCTCTCTCCAAAATAGTAATTCCTCTCAACATTATTTTTTTGTTCAAACTGTATTAACCCTTGCCATCCATTACCCAGCTCTCTCTTAATAACGGAATTTACAACACAGTTGTACACATCAGTTTTTCTATCTACTTCCCACTCTTCTCGCCATTTTCTAGTACCACCATTTTTTTTTAAACATTTATCTCCCCATACCCAGAGATAACAATTTCCGACCATTCCTTTTACCCATCTCCCCAAACCCCCACCTATCACCATCCTTTCACCACCATCAGCCCATTGCCTCCTCTCCCACCACTGACGTCGACCATTCTCGCGGCAGAGGCCCGATCGCCGACCCCCTCCTCCCCCCCCGCCCCACCCCCCCCCACACTACCACCACCACCACGAGAGATAAGCCACATTACAAATTTCTAGAATAACACTGATAAGCAGCGCCCCCTTTCCTCTTCCAGCCACCAAAGTGAGCCCCCTCGCGGTCTCAGGGTAAATGTGTGAGATAAGAGGCGAGTTACTTCCTTAACACGTGAGGCGGCGACGGGGGGAAAGGCGCGCTGAAATACGTAGGGGTGTGGGAGAATCATATATTGCCATGTCAACAGTTGGGACAGTATTCATAGTGTAATTTAAAGTTTGGATGGAGTTTTCCTTGACTTGCGGCATTTTGAGTCCAGAAATCATGGGCTGTCTCTCTCCCATGTGATTCATTGTAGTTAATGCTGTGCCTATATTACAATTGTGTCTGATTTGGTGCAATGTAAACATTTATGAACAACAAAACACTTATACAACTACCAATAGCTAGGGAGGTGGTGGATGCTTGTATAGTATAGGTCCATTAAAATCATCTCCCTCGCAGTTGTTTAAAAATAATGATTAGGTACACTATGCTACTAACAAACGAAACCTTAACTTATTTATGTGATACTTCCTCAGGAAAGATGGGTGCAACATTTAGCTGCGGTAATATGGAGGTAATACTGTAATGATTACGCCATAAGCCAGTATCCATATACATGTGTGTTATGACCAAAACAGTTACGGTAATAAAACTATTAGTTATCTATGGACAAATGTATTTTATTCTAATAAATAAGTTGTAGTGCTTAAACATCAAATTATCATTTCAATAATTCCGAGACTGTATTGTCATTGCAGATCCATTCTTGACATCATAATTGTGTTGCCATGTCAAATACATATATAGGCTCGGATTTTTATACTAACTATGAAGTTGTTAAAAAGGGAACCATCATAACCTAGATACTTACTGTAGTACGGAAAGAGGTATAAAGTAGAGATACCTGTTGTCATCACATTTATTTACCTGATACTTGGAGAGGGTGATAACGATGGCTGTAGATGGCTTTGGGGGCAGTTTGGACGTAGGAATTCAAGGGTATAGCAATCCGAGGTATGCTGACAAATTAATGGGGGATGGGCCGGTTTTCTGGTCCCCTTTCTCCCTCGTGTTAAGCCCCATTTGTTTTGAGATTATAAGACGTTCGGCCCATTAGTAAGTCGATTTTAAGACCTTTCACTCCATTTTGTCGTCAATATTTAGACCTATCGATGTTTTCCCTGGCAAACGATAGTGAGCCTGTAATGTTGGAAGAACCGGCCTTCGGCCGGGAAATTTTTCTACCGAAAAATGTACAAATTAATCTACAAGGGGGATCTAACGGATGCTTTTGATTTAATTTGGTGGAGGTCTAGGGAGGAAACTAGAAAAATAGTGAATACATGCAAAAATCGCCCCAAAAGTGAACCATCTCCCCTAATGTTGTATGATGTAGTTCTTGTGGAGTTGCAAGCATTAGTGTACAGAGTGAAACTAATATGCAACACAAAACTAAATGAAATAAAAAAACGAGACAAATAAATACTCTATGGAAACACAATTATTAATGAAGCAGGAACAATATCTACATCAAGTAGATTGTTGCAAATGCTTTTGAGTAATTTGACTTTATATTGTCTTTGTCCCAGTTTTGGTTTGTTTAGTTTGCACGTTATACATTGTAATAGTATAATGAAGAATTGTATATTGCCCTATGAAGTTAGAAGACATCGTCCTCTGTCTTCTAACTTCATAACTTGTGAAGGAGAGACAGTGTAGAGATGGACTTTAAGGGGATGTTTAGCCCCATTAGTTTTTATATTTGAAGATGTATGCCCAATTAGTTTGGAGATGTTAAGACCTTCCTCCTCATTTCATTGTCAATATTAAAAGTGTTAATGCCATTTAGGTACTATATTTTTCATGGTGAGTGTCAGCGAGCCGGTAGCTTAAGAGGAACCGGCCTTCGACTGTGACATTTTTCTACCAACAAATGTACACATTTATCTCGAAGGGTGATCTTAGGGTGATTTGTTAAGCTTTATGGTGGTCTCGGGAGAAAACTAAAAACATCCCTTAACCCCTTCTTTACCGGTGATGCAATTTTAATTATATTCTAGCTATATTTAGACGATTATATGCAGTTTAAGAAGGATCTGTTGAAGTAAAAAAGGGTTAATTAAGATAGTTTGTAGTCTTTTCATAGGTAGACGTCCTTCCTAAGCTGAATATTATCGTCTTATAGTAGCCATAGTATGTTTAAAAAGACGTCGCCGGTACAGAAGGGGTTAGGAGTAGGATGAATTTGGACAGAGACATGGCAAAATATGGACACCTTGCAACCAACAGATACGACATAAGTAATATAATCTAACATATAGTCAACTGGAGGAGGCATGTATTATTATAGTCAACTGGAAGAGGCATGTATTATTATAGTCAACTGGAAGAGGCATGCATTATTATAGTCAACTGGAGGAGGCACGTATTATTATAGTCACCTGGAGGAGGCATGTATTATTATAGTCAACTGGAAGAGGCATGTATTATTATAGTCAACTGGAGGAGGCATGTATTACTATAGTCAACTGGAGGAGGCATGTATTATTATAGTCAACTGGAAGAGGCATGTATTATTATAGTCAACTGGAGGAGGCATGTATTATTATAGTCAACTGGAGGAGGCATGTATTATTATAGTCAACTGGAAGAGGCATGTATTATTATAGTCAACTGGCAGAGGCATGTATTATTATAATTGAGTTACCAAAGTTAGTTAGTCGATGTCAATGTGCCTTGACAGAAAAGCGTGGCCAATAATTCCCTGACATGTAATATTAATAATATTTCATGATATCAAATGTGTATATTGCATTACATAGGAACAATTATGATCATACTGTAGTGGTATCTTGTACTTCCCAAACTTGCCTTTAGTACATTTGGATGCCATAGTTTCTAACCCACTCATAAGAATTCGTGGATCCCCTATGCTTTCCTTTATGTAATTACAACTATCTGGACTACTTTTTGGGTGGAATTTGCTTTTCAATAAATTTATGTTGTTGTTGTTGTTGCTCCCCAAGCTGCCTGGCCGAACAGCCCCAAGGCCCCGAGCAAGGCCAAGGTCATAACTGAGCGCCCCCACAGAGCCCTCCCTGCCAACCACAATAAAGCCTGGGTAACCGAAGCCACTCCATGGCGGGGAGCTGAGGAGGGTGCGGAAACGCCCGGGAAACCAAAGCCCCACCCAGGGCCCTGTGCCCCTCAGCAATTAGGAAGAGAAAGTTGAGGGGCAAAGGAAAAATGTGATGCTTTGGCTTCCAATCTTGGTAGATTGGGAGGTCAATCCACGGAAGAGACGCCGTCACTTGAGATTAGAAATATATAAGTAAAAGGAACAGTCAGAGTAAGCTATGGGTATGGCAGAGATCGCTCAGTTCTCACTCTGATAGACCAGCCCATCACCATAAATTGATGTAGAGTTTTGTAGTTGATGCATAGAGCATTATACTCATAAATTCGTGTACAAAGCTGTATATATATATATATATATATATATATTTGTCTTGTAATACCGCCGTGGCAATTCCAAAAAACATGAAGAATATGTGCATGACAAGACTGTTGATTTAAACATTTAACATGATGTTTTCCTCCTAGCCTCTGGTGAGTTCATTCATTTTAAGAAACTGATGACACAGTATTTCCTATTAAACAAAAAATACTAGCTTGGTCGTTATTTTTCAACTGGATTGTATTGTATCATTCCAGGGTTGACTGAAAAAGTAAGAGAATGTTTGGGTTATGATAGTGAGAAGACTGGTATATCGAGTGAATGATCTTTAACACAAATATCATGAAGGTACTGTATATGATGGCGATATTCAGTAATGTGCGTAGGGGTTCAAAGGTAAATGGTGACGGTCCTATAACAAAGTAAGTAGTATTATCTAAGCGTTGAGATATATGAATATAAGTGATCATTATAAAAGTATAATATTCACGAACTAAACATCACAATGGCCTACGATTAAGGTGAAGTTATAGTTTTAAGAAAGCCTACTTTTACTTTACTTGACATTTACATAACTGTGGATACAGGAAATATGTTTGTTAAA
>JAGKTK010003565.1:31037-53102 GCA_018397895.1 Paralithodes camtschaticus
AGGAAAGGAAGTAGAAGTTATTGAAGGTCGCAATATGTGTGTGTATGTGTATGAACGTCCTGATTGCTGGAAAGAAAATTCAAGGTGAGCCGTGTCCAAAAAAACAGTTGTGGAAGCATAGAGTAAGACATGGGACACAATATATTAGTAAATACATTTATTTATGGTAAAGTATATACTGACAAAAATTAAACTTGTGCTAGTAAATGTTAAGCAGATTAGTAAATTAATGTGAAATAGCAGGAAGCAAGGGTATACAGGCGTGTGAATTAAATAAGGGACTATGATTGGTATGGACAAGTATACAGTACGTAACGAACAAATATTAGGCAAAACTTGGATAGAAAGCAGGGTGGGAGAGCATAAGTTTGAAAATAACGAAATAAATTAGTAGGTTCATTCAAATATATTTATATATTAAAAACATATCATGGGCAGCAAGAAAGATGGGGATGTGGAGTTAAGCGTAAAATAGTATCTGATATAACTATATTAAATATAAAACAATATCAATGTGTGAAGAGAAGCAGGAGAGATGAACAGAATGTAAGTTATGTCAATAATTACTGAGATATATAATTGCATAGTATGGACAGTTAAGCTACACACATATAGGTATAGAGATAATTATCAGTAGAGAAAAGATGGAGCTATGGATGATTACGTAGGGTAAAGCTGATCAAGTAATAGCAACATATTTACAAATAATATTTGAAGCTCAGTGTTCCCAGTAATTAGAAAAATGGAGAATCCTAAAAGAGTGAGCTCTTGGGAGAGAGAGAGTGGGGTCTAGGGGGAGGGGTATTTTGACAGTAAGGAGGAAAGTAACGATGAATATTCTGAAAGGATCTGGAAAGGACGAATGCAGACGAAGTGAGAATGTATCAGGTAGATCAGGTAAGGAGGATATAACTAGGGCTGGGCAAGGGGAGGGAAACGGTTAGAATAAGTGATGCAAGAAAAAGAAGAGAAGGAAGATACTGCGTTTAGGAAGAAAAGGAGGGTGGTGATAGAAAAGGCTGAACAGGAGGGGAGATATTAGAGAGGCAAGCAGAAGGAAACACCGGAAGATACTGAGCTTAGCAAGGATAAGAGGGTGATGATTGCAAAACCTGAGTAGGAAATGAGAGATTAGAGAGGCAAGCAAAAGGAAACAAGGAACATACTGTTTTATGGAAGGAAGGAAGGGTGGTAATAGGACAATTGAAGAATGGAAGGAGAAATTAGAGAGGCAAGCAAAAGGACACAAGGAAGATACTGTGTTTTGGAAGGAAAGAAGGGTAGTAATAGCAAACACTGTGAAGGGAAGGAACAATTAGAGAGTCAAGCCAAAGGAAACAAGGAAAATACTGTTTTTAGCAAGGAAAAGAGGGTGATGATTGCAAAAGCAGAGAAGGAAATGAGAGATTAGAGAGGCAAACAAAAGGATACAAGGAAGATGCTGTGTTTTGGAAAGAAGGAAGGAATGAAGGGTGGTAATAGGAAACTTGGAGAAAGAAAGGATAGATTAGAGAGGCCGACTGGGCAATTAGGCGAATGGGAAGAGATGAGTGATACTGTATGGAAAGAAGCGGTTCGGATAACAAAAATGAAGGTGGTTACAGGAGAGAAAAACTATTGGGAATCCAAGGTATAGATGTTAATGAAGAGGGTTATAGGGGCAAATACAATAATTTGCATTAGCAAACTGTCTTAGTTTGTAGACTTCTTCAGGCAATCTGATATTTTGGAAATATGATAGTTGCTTTGAGTGAACATGTTAAATAGTGTCACCTTTGTTGTTAGTGTACATTCTTTCCTTTGTTGTTAAACATTACCACCTGACAAATATTATAAAGACAATTCAAAGTATTACACATACTGTAGATGTGCAGAACATTTTGCATATGTCTAATCCATAAATGTATATGGGTGATTTGAGATACAAAGCCTTTAGAACTCAAGAAACAGAAACAAGTTTGAGAATGGGGCTCAAGCTCTTATATATCAATAAAGAACAAATGGAAATGCAAGGGAATATAAAGTTGGAAATCAAGCCTGAGATCAACTGAAGTAAACACATAAGTCAATTTCCAATGCACGTTGTATTTGCATTAGAATGAGAGAAGCGAAATGTTTGAAAGGTTTTAGTTACTCAAAATACGTTAAGTATGCTGTTCAATGGAATTATAATAGTTTGTAGAATATTAAGAACATCAAACGTAAGTGTGAAAGGCAATGGGAATAGTAAAATGGTCAAATATACTGTATATACAGGCAGAAATAGCCTCTGTTCTTATCCATCATCTATGATATGGATATTATTACAAGATGCGCTTGATATCAGCATGCAACAATATAAATTAATTATTAGTACCGGAATCACTATATAATGCAAAGGGAAATTAGGATATATAATTTAATGGCCAATATTTCTCAATCAGTACAGAGAGTAAATTGGGAGGGATTATTAGTGTTGTGGCTTTTACTAAAGTGGATGCAGTAAAGTATTTCTATCAAACAGTTGATATTTGATATAACAGTAAAGCACATTTGTATGTAATTGGAAATATGAAAGCATTAGAAGATTCGAAAATAACTATTGAATGGATGAATGTAATAACAACGATAACCTATATATCAACACAACATTTGTTGAATAAATATACTCAAACGGGTAATTCTATAATACCAAGATAAATTATCTAAAGTAGAGCATAGCGATTACAAATCATTATCAGCTTACTCTAAATGGTCTAAATGATGGACTTTCCGGAACAATTTGGGCAAGAAGAAGAGGGGTTATCACTACAGTATAATTAAGTGGAGAGACCTCCTTCTCTCTTATATTTAACCCCATTAGTTTTGAGTGTGAAAAATGTTCGCCTCATTAGGTTGACGACTTTAATACTTTCCACCTTTGTCAATGTTAAGACACTTAGGTGTCGATATTTGCACGGCTTTTGACCGAAAAAAAAATCTACGAGAAAATTGTACAGATATATCTCAGAAGGAGGTCTTGGGGGGTGTTTTATTTAAGATTGATGGAGGTATAGGAAATCAAATAAAAACACACATAAACCATAACCTACCCTTAAAGACAGGCACTATAGTAACTTAATTAAGCAATCTTGCAAAATACCGACTTTGTAGGAAATAGTCTGCAGAAGTAATGTTGACCATATTTGTTGCGTGATATTATACGTAACCTAGAACCTTTACACTAAGAGGAATAGCTAAGTCAACTTATTTGATCGTGTTGCTGATTAGATTCCATCGCACAATGTTCCGTATTCCTAGATAAACCTCAATCATTATCAGTGCTAATTACTTTAGTTATAACGTAGTCCTAGCCATTCAGAATGATGTGCTAGTTGTTGTAATTGTAATGAAAAGTACAGGCACAATATTAAATTACTCTCATTCAGTTATAATAGCTGGTGCCTGATTCTGGATGCCTAAGAATACACAAAACAATGACTGTAATTGCCACTGGCAATGATGGATTTTATCTTGCAATACTGGCCAATGAATTAACAACATCATAATTTAACATTTGCTATATTTTATTCTGGCCTATATTTTTCGTGGTAGGATAAATGTAAGACTATAAACAGGTAATATGAATCTATCATGTGTGTGTTTTATATGTGTTTTCTATGTGCAACAAGAACAACTTGCTCGGTATCTTCATAATTTCTGGTTTAGTCATCGTTACACTGACTTGACTTCACATTTGTAATTATAAACTACGACTTGTTTTGCCTTTGTTTTGTTGTTGTTTTCTTTTTGGGGAGGGGGACAAACTACATTCTTAGTGTTGACAGTTTACTATTAACATGATACAGGCCTTGAGTAGCTTCATATTTATTCACTAAGTATTCTGCTTACTGTTAAATCTGCTAAACAGATTTAAATTTGCGGCAGGTGGAAACTATTTTTTTTAGCTATAATATAACACTCCGGAAATTGCATGAACCCAATTCCTGCATTCAACATTGTCCAGTTCTGTCGAGGGATATTTTAATATATTTATAGCGGCGTCATGCGAGAAATTTCTGACATTATTACAAGCTTATGTCAGATATATATGGCATGTGATTCTTGGGTAAAAACAGCGAGGTCAGTCACACAGATCAGTTATTTCAAGTTAGTTAAATTGCTCCCTAGAGATCTTTCAAGATTACGTAAACACCCACGCAAGACCCGGTTCCTCCAAAATTGCAGAATTGCTATAGCTCGCCAGGATAAAATCGGCACATGGGGCTAAGCATTAGGAAGAAGGACGTCAAAAAGAGGAAGACAGAAACATAACTTGAAATAGTATCAAAATTAGTTGCCCATCGAACCTAAATCAGGTTTTATAAGCAAAACTTGGTGAAAACGGATGAGCAAATGTTAGCCACAATAAACTACAGTTTACATTATATGCCTAAAAATGCCCATGAGAGGCCGTCTTAAGCTCGGAGAATGTATTTGGGGCAAGACTCCTGAGCATAACTGTATAACTTTGAGACCCCCACTTATTAGCACAACACAAGGTATGGCTCATTGTGTCTTTGTGATCAAAATATGCTAAGACGTTGGTGAACATAGGTTGAATTCCTTGAATTACGAGTGGTTTGTACTAAGCCTAATCTAAAATTTAATCTTGACAATCATACAATCATCTAGGACTGTACTGAAAACATATATATGATAGTGCTTTTGACTCTGGATACTTTTAGGCTGAATGAAATAATATATTCATGGCCTCAACATAAAATACAAGCCTTTGCTGTGCTAAAGAGATATGGGTGTATTGGTCACTTTTCACGAGCAAGAATGTAGATCAGTACCTGTTTTGCTTCCTATGAATATAATTATAAATAAAACAATATATCAGTGACAAAGGAACGTTCTGGCGCACATATTTACCATACGGGACGCGTCAACCAGGAGATAATGGTGGAATTTTACATGCACTTTAAACTAGCCCATTCTGAGTTATAAGAGTTTAAGGGTCAATATTTCTGCCCTAGTTGTGGTGAACTGATTGTATGCCACTCGTGTCATCCTTTTATTTGGCAATGTAGAACAATAGATTTAATTACAACTATTTGAGGAGTTGGGATCAAACCTGGGAGGTTATATGGTAATTTTGTAGTGCAGTCGCTTTGTTTACCAAATTGCAGGTCTCTAGATTTCCAGAGGCTCATATTTTCTGAAACATGAAGATAAAATCCCCAACAAAACACCACCCATAGCAGGTGCACTCCATGGTAGTATTGGCAGTAAACATTGTTTGATCTAAAGAATGACCTAATGCATTGATGGCCAAACGACCATTCTCATGATTCTGGGCTGCATGGGATACAGTACTTTCCTTTGAGGTCATTTGGTATGTCGAGGTATTTTGGTATTAGTAAACAAGATTGGATTCAATTCAGAAATGTGTTAATTAAAAAGAAAATATATATAGAGAGCAAGGTGATACAAAATAATCCACTGCTGAGGGTTGCAAATCAAATGTATTGAATTTGGATGTAGATTGAAAGATAATGGTTGGTATATAAGTTTCCAAAGAGAGGCGGAGCAATATATGAATGAAAGTGACAAATATGCTATGTGGAAGTGGATACAATAAAATAATATGATAGTTACATACGAGGTCAATAAGGACTGATTTATGTAAGTGCTAGATATCTTGACAATCAGCTTAAGAGGTGATTATGGTTGTGTGAGTAGATTTTGTTCTCGTTGTTTTAATTAAGCCATATTTTTGTGGTACAAAAAAAAAAAAAAAAAAATATCATTCTCCATCTAATAACTGTATGTTGAATATACTTACACATTGAGATACATGTATAACATAAACATATTATACCATGCTGAGTTACTGATGCTATGTAAAAGGTAATCGAAGGTAAGTAAATACGATCTAAAGCACCTAACAAATCCATTTACTTTTTCGCTTAACTTCGAAAATATCATTGATTTGACTTTGAGATAAATATGGACAGTAAACACGTAAATAATTCTTCATTACCCAATACAGCGCGGTTATATACTATTTACACAAATGCATACTATTATTCCCGCAGTGTTATGTAAATTTAAGGGAGTAGTGCTTGTATTTGTTTCTATGTATTTATTTATTAATGTATTTTTGAGTGTCCTCGCAAGAACTCCATCAAGCTTAACGATAATACCTCCTAGACCCTCTTTCAGGAAAACATTTGAAATTTTTCGGTTGAAGAATGTCTAGGCCGAAAGCCGGTTCCTTCTAAAATTGCAGGCACGCTATCGCTCGCCAAGAAAAAATCGACACCTAAATGGCACAAAAGGTCTTAATAACATTGACACAGAAATGAGGCGAAAGGTCTTAAAATAGCCAAACTAACGGAACGAACGTCTTAAAATATCACCACATTTATTCAAAACATGAGGGAGAAGGAGGTCCAGAAAAAGGCAACTACCTCCCCCTTAATCTTGCAACTTAATATAAGCTATATATTATAAGTGTTATAAGAGGCAGGGGGCTAGGAATCCTCCTCCCATTGTATAATTCTCCTACTCGACGAGACAAGAGAAACGGGCGAGGAAACGCGAAAGTGGTCCCGGACCCTGAGAATAGGAACTGTTAATGTTGTTTCTGTTCGGGCTCTGTCTTGTGTCGGCCACTTCCAGCAATGGGATATGTGCCTGAGTATATACATACATACATACATAAGCATTTGGCCACACATCGTATCTAACTGCAGTATATGAGGCAATACACGCGCCAAATAGTCTCAAATAGTGCCAGAGTTGGGATGTGGGGAGAAAAATTGTTGCGAGACAAAACGCTCGTGTAAACCCAGCTTTAGGTATAGCCTGCCTCGGAATCGGCCATTTTAAAAAACTCCTTCCACAGCGTAACCTTTCGACTGGTGAGCAAAATATGAGAGATGTATCTATATCTTTAGTACTGTACAATTGCCCACATAATGTCCGTTCCTCTCTGTGATCTTATACATAGACATATAATACGCATGATTTAATTACGAGTGCAGTTTCTTATGCAGTGGTTAACTCATCTGTTTAGTCAACTGATAATAAAAGAAACCACATTCGCAATTAATTCGTCCTAATTTTACTTTCATACATAAGATCAGGACGAATAACATAACTTATGTGGCCAACTGTAGATGCCATCAACCTTTGAATACTGTTTCTTTATACATCAATACGCAGCTCATTTGACTAAAACTAATATAATATTGACAAACCCATTTCCTCTTGTTTGAGAATACGATCGCCTAGCCTATCGTAAAATGTTGGTGAATGATAGTTCATACATATGGTAACACCTATCCAGTTTTAGTCAACATTACCTAACCAATATTATCCATGGAAGGACATAGTAATCCCCTGAGTGTATCCTCAATGGTAGGCTTTACAATTGTCTAATTTACTGTACTACAACTTTATCAATAACATAAAACTTTGTATACATATCAATACATATAATAACAACGGAGAAACAGTCTACCTATAAAGAGAATCAAGGAGACGAAACCCGATATTGCAATGTGCATGGATGAGTAAAAGTGAGTTGCATAAGTATTGCAGATGAAGGACCAGCCGCACCACCACCACCACCACCACCAGGGTCGGGTTATGGGCCCGTAGATCATGTAGCTTTACCAGGGTTTATTGTGCAATGAGATCCTGAGGTAATTTGATGGCCGGGGGCATGGGAGGGAAACGTAAATATGGCCTCGTTGAGATTTACTAAAGCCCTTGAAATAAGAAATGTAATTTATTTGTTCAAGCATATCTCGTTTGATTTGATGCGATACCTGAGTTTTTTTTTTTTTTGTTTTTTTTTTGCTCTCGTTTATATGGGTATGTATAAATATAAATTTCCCATTCCATGAATCAAGATCGATATTCTTTTTCGATGCATGTAATATTGTAAAATACTCGCAAACATTATAACCATCAGAACCAGCACTGTATTGTGCATTTACCACTGTGATCAATTAACGTAAGAATAACTTAAATACATTCGCAAATATATATTTGAAATAGAAAGTATAAATACAGTATAAAACATAATAGTTAGAGTGATGTAATTTGGATTTGTTTTCCACCAACGTACTGCATAACCAGTAACTTTTGCATAAACTAATCTTCATAATAATTGAATAATTAAGATGCGAGATGGCAATTTGCCTTCAACTAAAAATATATACTTTGAAATGAAAGTGCAGTTGAAGTCAAAGTTCCTTACTATACTTACTTATAGTAAAACCAAATATAATGCTCTTAAACGCTTCAACGTCTGAACATTCGTAGCTGTTCTACCGGTTTTCCTGCCACCACTATCTTCGTATAGTTGTTAGGGGTTCATCATATAATAACAATTGACTTCACTCACTCCAAAGCTGCTTTGGAGATTTTATTTTACTATATATAACTGTGACTTAGGAATGTTAAAGGTGAACTTTACAGTATGTAAATATCAGGTGTCAACTATCGTTCAAATATGTTTTGCCTTTTATAATTATTTTTGTTTTCAATTACACTGGAGAAGCTTCCACATTAACATAGCTTTACGAATGCATATGAATGCATTGTACATATATAACACGGAGAAGTTATATTATATATATATATATATATAAGTTATATGACTACTATGGCTTGTGAAACAGCAGATAATATATATAATTTTTAAGAAGTATATCGACGTGTGTCTAGTTTCTCTGTTTTCTATACAGAATTTGTTTATATATTGACAAATTTTACTCAAATACTATCGTTTAACTATATATATACATTTGCATTAGACTGAGAGAAAGAAAATGGAATGTGTGCATTCATGACCGAGATTATTACCTTGGGTTACCGTGCACAGAAGCAAATATAATTCTATGGGAAATCAAAGAAGTAGTGCTGAAGAACCTCCTAGTCGGCACTGACAAGGTGCCATAAGTGCCGCCGGCTTGGAGTATCAAATGGCCGTACTGGAGAGATAGGACAGAGATGAGGTTGTGATCGGAGAATTCCAACGAAGAAAAAAGGCTTACAGCGTAAATAGAAGGCTTAGAGGTTAGAAGTAAGTCAAGAATGTTGGAACAATCTCCAAGACGGTCAGGAATACGAGTTAGGTGCTGGACTAATTAATTGCTCTAGGTGATTTAGGATAGCAAATATGTAAGATTGTTTACTAGGTTGATCAGTGAAGTGAGAGGAGAGCCATTGGCGGTGGTGAACAGTCTGAGAGTGACAGGAAAGTTTTTCACCAGAGAGTTGAGAAATCAGATGACTTCAAGTTGAGAACACGAGAGCAAGTAAGTTTGCTTTTGCACATATACACACCATCGATCTTTGGCTTGAAATTTGAGATGGAGAAAGTAAGAGGAGAGGAAAGTAAGAGGAGTAAGAGGCTGCTGGCGGTCGTTTCAGACACCTGAGTCTCGGTGAGGAAAAGAATATCAGGTTTGTAGGAGGAGAGGTGGTGTTCTACAGAGGGAAAATTAGTGGAAAGGCTGCTAATATTGCAAAAGTTAATATCATGAGTGACATGCTGTGGGGGGTCATTTGGGAAAGGACGGGCAAAAATGGGGGCATTTATGTTCCCCCCAGGTCCAGAAAAAAAAATTATGGGATCAAATGTACGATACTAATACTATCACATTACTCGGGCACAAGCGCAGTCAGTCGGGGATTAATGGCAAAATAGTTATCAAGGCGATATTTAAATGTCAGGACTGTATGGCACTCTACAACATTTCTAGGCACTATATTCCATAAGCTATTATTGCGAATTTTGTTTTATTTTGCCATTTTAAAGCAAAGCATTTCAGTTTGCCCCTTAGGCTAACAAAAACGCCTTGCCAGACTTGCTTCAAACTAAAAAATTCCCGATTTCTTCCTAGTTACAAATTAGACACTTGAATGGGCTGCAACGTCTTGCTATCGCCAAAACTATTAGGATGGAACGTCTTAGAATGTATAAACTACAGTAATGGAGAGCGAAACAGGAGAGGTGCAAACAGACCAGCCTTGGACCAAATAGGGTTAATACTTTGCAGTTATATATGCAAAGTATTCACATTGACGGCGATGATCTTATGTTAATTTCTAGAACTCGGGCTTAGGTTGTTGTAAAATTGGTTGATACTGCCTAATTGTATTCATTTCGTATATAGCTTTAGTCGTAAAGGAGAACACTGTTGGGGGAAATAACAGACTGATGTGGGAGTGAAATAATTTTTATTTTTGACAACTCAGTATTTAGTTGGAAGTAGTAATTCAACAAATTCCCGCTTGTCTTTTTCATTGTGCGTGTGATCATTGTGATGAAAGCTAGGTAGAATTAGTAAAATGAATGACAACCTAAATTGTGAGGAACTGGAGAATGTTTCATGTTGTTAGCATATGTATATAATAGCATGATAATATAATATAGTGTCAAATATAATTGTTTAAATACATAATTTGAAGTAATTGATAGCAAAAATGCGATAATCAGTATATGAAAATTATTCTTACTGTAAGGATTTGAGTAGCAATATTTACTTTTAAAACAGTACACAGTGGAAAAGGATGTATTTGTAGACAGGACACAAATTAAGCTATTTCAAGAGTAATGGAAAAGGTGTATACAACTGTTAGACCAGAGCTTCATGTACACGCACATACAGTAGGTTAGCAGCAGCATCAAGCTGATTAAAATGGCTACATAATTACATTTACATCCACAGTCATTCCAACAGTACAAAAGTATTCCACATGCACACAGTATACACAGTATACACTCAGTATACACACCGATGAGCAGTTGGGCTAGATAATCGACTGGGCGGCCTCGGCATATGGAAGCATATGGAGGCAATTCATTGACAACAACCTTCTCTTGGGGATTAAGGCGACTGGCAGTATATCAATAGATAGATATAATTATTATAGACATTCAGACAAATTGTCATGTAAAACAGTATAACATATAAATGATAATGTCAAACATATTGCATTGCCTATCATGAGTGTGACAGTTGTAATAAATAACATCTTTTGGAAATCATAATATCACAAATTATATGAGGTGAACGCTAGCTGCAAACTGGCTAGCTACTTGACTTGGCAGATTTCGTTGTGATTACTAAATAATAGGAATCATGTTCAGAGTGCCATTCAAACAACTGAAACAATACAAAATAAAAACAAAACTTTGAGAATAGTTGGTCATACATTGCAGGAAGGCACGTAACTGTTGAATATTTTTGTTATGAAAGAAAACACCTAATCAAATTTGGTGTACACTTATATTAGAGATGTTGATCTACACAGTATAGGGATACCGATGACAATGAAACAATAAATGTTCACGATAAAAATATGACTTACAAATAAGAGATTGGGGAAGACAGGTGCAAACTATTATTACTCGTTCCCTGTTTACACATTCTAATCATATCAAAATGACACATACAATATGTATCATTGAATAGCGCAAACAATCTTTTTAATGCACATTCCATATTATCATAGTTGGTGTTACATAAGAGGAATACGAATGTATACTGTAAGCACAAGGGGAAAGACATGTGGTTGAAATTGATATGCGCAATTAATATAAAGAGGTTGACTTTCACAATATCTACTGATCTAGGGAAACACAGAGTGACAGAATGTAAACAAGCAAAGAATATGCTAAGCTGAGTACATACCATGCGACAATAAAACTACATAGTTGCCTAACATGCACATTAATAATATATTTGCTTTGTTTTTTAATGCATCATATAAATTAAAAGGTAAGTTAGCAGAGTAAATATTAACTATCAATGGAACGGAAAACGTGGACTATGAGACAACACATCACTTGTATCAACTACTAGAAGGCAATGATCCCAGACCGTTCATTGATGCCATAAATATGTTAGTATATAATATATTTACCTACAGAGTAAACTTGAAACCTATAAACAGCCTTAATAAAGTGGGGTGGAACAAAACTAACACAACCGGGATCGAAATGGCAACTTATGAAAGAAGTATTTTTCCTCTGTTAGAAACTAACTATACATTATACTCTATTGTAATGAAAGTGTTGTAAAGTGTAGAGAAAATTATCAAATATAAATAACTCTTATCGGACTGTAGCTAATGGTGAAATCCCTAGATGGAGCAAGATGATACAAGCTACTCAACCCATGTACAGACAGAGAAAGCAAAGTTATCACTTTGAAACATGTATAGTGTATAGAGAGAACAATATATGGACGTCTGTAGGTAATCTAGAATGTAATTGAAAGATTTGAATTACTACGTAAGATATACAGGTATGTGAGGTACGAAGGAGAGCTATACAGAGTAATGAGATAAGAATTGTCTAAGCTAATGTATTAAGGAAAGTGTGTGGATGGAAAATAGCTATGCAAACTGTATTAAGAATAAATGGCTCAGAGACGTAGACGAGGTACTAGTACACAGTTTTACAAAGGAAGACAATCAGCAACAGATATATTGAGCCTTCTTGGCTGATTGGGACTACACTATCTGAACTACATGTTGAAACAGTAAATATCGATGTTGAGGGGATATATTGCTGCAACATGCACTACTAGATAACCCTGAATATGAAAAAGATATTCCACTCTCCATACTAGAATCTTTATTGTATATCTGCTACCAACTGTAAAGCAGGATACTTTTCTTTTAAATCTGGAAAGGAACAATAATAAGTGAATCAATCGGTTGTAAGCATTACTAGTGAAGTATTTGAGGTATAAGTACATATGGAGGCGATTCTTGAAGGTATGATCTGTCATTATCCTCTTCTTCTCTTGGTAATTTGTTCCATCCATTAAATAATCTATTGAAAACGTGCTTATATAGCTGTGTGTTTGGATAAAATACATTAAGTTAATTCTGGTTCTCATCTTATGAGTTACGATTATTTTATATGTATATATTATATTTGGTCGAACCTCTTGTATAATCTGCCACTACCATACATAATAAAGTAATAAAATAATGATTCACAAATGTTGAAGAATTCTCAGTATTGTACAATTATTACCCTGCATCATTTCCCCTTCATAGTTTGTATAAATCAATGTTCACATTTAACTAATAACAAACACACTGTTTTTGATGATGTATGATGAAACAATATATATATATATTTTTTGTTTCTATATTCCAACTACTCCCTCTCGGGCATAGGCTGAGAGCCTACATGTACATTCCACCGCTCAACACGGTGAAGCCTGTGAGGTCTTGTTCCAGTCTGGGGAGTGAGACATGTGAAGCATCCATTAATGGCTCGAAGCAGCTTCATCTCTGAAGCGGCTGGTTGCTTCGTTCAAGTGCTTCACTGTCTCACCCTCCAGTCTCCGACCCTCACTCTCAGAACGCCACCTATTGAGCAGTGAACTCACTAGGCATTGTCCCCCTGTAACATATTTTGAATATGGGAATATTCATACAGTGTTATTTAATCAGGGAACAATGAGGGTATTTTGGGGGGCATTTCGGTGGGTTTTGTGGTAATGCACGGATACTATAGGTACAGCACAAATTCAATCCCAATAATATCTTCCCATTGACATATCAGGATCTGAACCCGGGTCCATTGGATTACCAATCCAGTGGCATGACCACTCCACCACACCTCCCCTTATATATTAATAGTATTCTTAACTGAATGGAGCTTAGTATATTTATTATCAAGTACAAAAAAAAACAAAAAAAAAAAAACAATTGGGAGTGGTAAAAATTATCTCTTCTCTGTGATATATCTTTACTAATGTGTCGATGTCTTTTTGCTTATAGATATGGGCCCCAGAACTGGACTGCATATTCCAGGTGGGGTCTAAAATGATTGTGTATACTAACACTATGATGCTTTAATCTTCATTATACAAAGTTACTAATGCTGAATCGCTAATATATGTGCTTTATTTGTTGCAACTGTACACTGTTTACGTGGGTTTACGTTTTTTAGAACAGAATATCAAGGTGTCAAGGTATGTAACAAATTGTCGTACTATATTTTTATATTTTCACTGTCAAATATTGAAGGTTTATGTAGGTCTGCTTATCTGACTTCACACACGCATTATTTCTACCTGATATAGGGCTTTGCTTAGCTCCACATGTTAGGACTGTGTTTCTTAATATAGTATCATCGCTCAATATTGAACAGAAAATACAACATTCTACATCAAATACGTTGATGTAATATTAGACCGAACTTATAACCGATACTACACATATATAATTACATGATTATATAATTTCGTATGTTATGCTTCGTATGTATCAATAACAATATAATATACAATTAGACGTATTTGCAGCATTGTAATTAGCCATTTATATTGATATATGTTATCATGATTAACTTAATTAATTAATTAAAAACGTCAAGCTTTGTGAAAAATGCATTAGATGTGAATGATGTATCATATAGATAAGAGAATGGGATTGTTTATAGGAACCACAACACACGAATATACAGTAGCTGCAGCTTATTCATGACAAGGAAAAGTAAAAAGTTGAAAATATGCTTATTTATTTAGCGTTTTCTATTTATTTAGCTTGTAATAAAATAAAGTATAGGAGTTTTATAGTGTTTCGTTCATACCGACATCCATTACAATTGGTTAATTTTTGTCCTATGGATGAAGAAGACTAAATGCAAATCTGCCTGTAACAAGACTCTCCCTCAAAGATGAAAGTGTGATAGAGAGCTAAAATCAAGGATTGTAGGGAAATAGTGAGAGAAGGGGATTGATGAGACACAATGTTTTGAATCTACCTTTTTGAGATAGGCAAGTATAGGTGGAACATTCCCACATATGAGGACAATACTCGATACATGAACAACATTTACTGGGAAGATGTTATAGCAAGAGTGGTAGTATAATATTTCTAATAATAGGCAACATACGAGTATTCCTTACTCTTCAACAATGCAACAATTAACACTTCATCTTTAGTGTTTCTTTTTCTCCTAACCTATTATTTGTATACAATACAAATAATAGGTTATGAGAAAAAGAAACACCAAAGATGAAATGTTCCTTTTTGTATTGTTGAAGAATACTCGTATGTAAGATTGTGATGGGTACATTGATGGAGACATTGGGTTTTGGAAACATTGAAAGTAACAACATTCTTCTGCCCAAATAGGTAGGACATAATTGATATCTGAGAAGATAGGCGTGCTAGGGCCTCATCACCTAAGTATTGGAGTAATTGCATAGTGAAAAACTAGTAGAATACTGTAAAGTAGGGTCATCAGCATATGCGGGAATAATTGAGCAGATCATTAATGAATAATAGAAAGATAACTGGAGACAGGACAGAAACTTGAAGAACACCGGAGTTGATAGGCTGAGAAATTGAGCGATGGCCATCCACAATTGCAGCTGTGGAATGGCTTGCATAAAGAAGATTAAATATTAAGCCATACCTGTATATGGAGGGATATAAACCGTAGAATGGTAGTTTAGATAATAGAGATTTGTGCCAGCATATATTGAAGGTTTTCAATATATCTAGATCAATAGAAAAGGTCTCACTAAAATCCCGAAAGGAGGATTACAAAGAGTTAGACAGATATTAAAGGAGATCGCCAGTAGAGCAGCCCTCAAGGAAGCCATACTGGTAATGTGAAAGTAGATTACTGGAAGACAAATGCTTAAGAAATGTTGAACTAATAATAGATTTTAAAACTTTAGAGATGCAAGAAATGAGAGCAATTGGACGATACTTGGAGGGTTGAAAGCTGTCACCCTTTTTTGGGACAGGTTGAATGAAAGCAAGCTTCCATCAAGAAAGGAATATGGTAGAGGATAGACAAAGACAACATTGTTCGCCTAGGCAGGGATTCAGTATGAAAGAACCATTTTTTAGTACAACAGGAGGAACACAATCTGGTTGTTATGCCTTCTTAGTATTAAGCCAAGAGGGTAAAAAGCGCATCCCTAGGAGATATTAGGTTATTAGGCATAATTAAGAGAAAGGGTGATGCAGAGGGAGGAATAGCACCGGAATCATCCAAGGTGGAGATCTTCATTAAAACTTAGGCTAAGAGTTCAGCTTTGTCAGGGGATGAAGTGACAGTGGTGTCATCAGAGTGGAAAATAGAAGGGAAAGACGAGAAAGTAACATTGTTGGAGAGGTTTTTTGTCTAAATGTCAGAAAGCTTGGGAAGCGCTAAAGTTAGAAATGTAATTGTATGTGTTATTGATGAAAGAGTTTTTGGCAAGTAGAATAACATAAAAGAGTTCAAGATTCATTAGTTTGGTGGTGTAGGTATCGTCTGTATGGTAGCGGACAGCAATATAACGAGCCTGAGTAAACCAAGAAATGTCTGCATTGATTGAAAATAAGAAAATAGAATGCATGTATTCATTCCTTAGATGATCACGTCCATGATGCGTTCAGCGCACTCTGAGGGATCCCGGGCCATCGAAGCAAATATCTTGTTGGTCTCAAGATGATCAATAATGTGATTGTTAACCCCTTCTGTACCGGCGACGTACTTTTAACTATAGTCTTGCTACTTTTATACGATATTATCCAGTTTTAAAAGGGCCTCCAGCAATCAACAGGCTGCAAACTATCTCGCTTAACCCTTTTTCAACAACAGAACTTTCTTAAACTTCACAAATTCCTCTAAATATAGCTAGTATGAAATAACAAAAGACATCGCCGGTACAGAAAGGGTTAAAGCTATAAGGGTTTTGCTGATAGTAGGTTTGATTAAATTCGGTCAGTCAGATGTATTATGCGAGTAGTCTTTCGATGAAAACATGCATACATGTTAGCACAATTCCAGAAAATAGACAAGCAAGAAAAACGAATGGATTGACGAATCCCAATACAAAGTACAAGGACATTTTTGTGGAACAGTAATATCTTCCTTCCCAAGAGCTTTACCAAGACTGCATTATTTTTAGGAACACTATCTTGGATAGCAAAATCAAACGCAAGAATATCCTTTTAGTTGCCTTCCAAGATTAAGTTAGTTTCAGTTGGCAAGCCAAAGAACACTGTCTCCTAGATAACTATATGAAGATTATAATGTAAATCAATTAACAACGATCGACTCTAATTAAAATTAGCATTACTATTTTATCTAATTAGCGTATTTATAAATACAATTCAGCATAGAAATAGTTATGAATCCTTTGGACTGCTCTCTGCACTTTGTATGTAGGTGTACGGATAAGACTGTGTATTTATCGTAAGCTTTCTGTGTTTCAACTCATGTTAATGTTATTACTGTTATTTTGATGAGGGAGGCATGGTTTTTCGTGTTATCGTACATTCACGGATGTAGTATTTGTGTGTGTTTTATATTGATTTATATATTCCAAGTGATGCTAACCGAAAAGTACCTTCGTTTTTCTTTAAGAGACAAAGATTAGAGGAAAGAAAACAAAGACAAAACAAAAAATATCCATGTGCCTTAAGACACCATCAATTGAAAACTGGTACAACTGGATTTAAGCTGTTGTAGGTTGTAAGTTTGTGGAAAGCAACTCCAAGGAAGAAAGTGAATGCCATAGATTAATAGTTTTGGGGATAAAGTATTATGATAAACGGAAGTTCTACATTGTGGAGGAACAAGTTTGCATCATTGGTATTTCCAGCTGCTCTAGTACTGCAGGAAAAGATGCCTAGAGGTGGCATAATTGAAGCCATAAAAATATCTCCAGAATAATGCAATCGATCCTAAAGTTAGTTGTATGAATAATGGATGAGAGTTCTGCGTGATTGCAGGGATATTGGTTTATCTAATAATTATAGTTTTAATGTTGTCCAACTGCGTCAATGTAAAAACTTCACATCGATTCCAAAATGGGTGAGCATTATTCCCTCTGAGAACGCACATGCCTATTACACTGTATATAATTGCCAACTGCTCGTCAGTGCAGAATTCTCGAACTCTGTACAGGAGGTCCAGTAATCTAAAGGCATTTTAAGCAATGTCTCTAACAAGAGGTGTTCAATTTAGGTTGACATTCAATGCTATGCCAAGGATATCAATACGAGAGGAGCGGCATTAAAGGAAACTCGATTATTTTGTACCCATTCATAATTTTAGAAGGATCCTGGTTTAGAGAGAGTGCAGTGTTGATTTGGGAATGTATAATATTAGACTGCACGAAAGAACTGCTAAATGTGAAGGAACTGTGGAGTGTTGAGTAATGTCCTAGAAATGTATTGGGTTATGAGTGATAGATTGATATGAATGAGGAATAGAGTTGGGGCCAAAACTGTTGCTGAGAAACACCAATAACTATTGAGTACAATGAGAACAAAGGTCAACTTTGTATATGTATGTCTGTTATGATGATAAAGCAAACATATTGAAACTAGAGATGCAAGACCGTAATGTAACATCTTCGACAATAAGGATTGATGCCAGACTCTATCAAAGCCCTTTAATATGCTGCATCTAGTGCTAATGTCTGCGTTTCACCAGGTCTGTAGCATGGTTAATTTTATGCGTAAGAAGGCAAAGAATGTCTGCAGTTGATCATCCATACTGTCTATCACTGATTGATTTACTAATATCTAGATGCATGATTATGTGATTACCTATAATTGTTTCGGAAAGTTTACCATGAGTGGAAGCTATAGCCATTGGCCTGTAGTTTGATTGATCTGCAGAGGCCCCATATTTTGGAACAGAATGGACGTGTACTTTTTTCCACGAGAGTGGGGAACATTAGGTATGGGTACACAGACATGAATATGTTGCCAAAACAGGAGCAAGCAACAAAGTATCACCTCTGGGTGTGTGAGGAGGGGCTGTATAATCAACTATAAAGTTTCTTTGCATATCCCAGGTCGCCCTTTGGTATTGCCACTTAATTACTTAGAAGGGTAGGAACTGATAGGATGTAGGGTATTACTGGTTGTATTAAGTCAGTTGTAGGAGAATCCATATGGTTCTAATATTCAATACCATACTCAATTATTTGGATGTCAGGTAGACATTCAATTCACATGATCAAAGAGACAAACATACAGTATGCATAGAAGAAAAAGCGCCTTTGATATAGCAAACAATTATTTTCTTTCAATTCGTCTAGTTTTAATTTCATATTAAAACATTAATTGAATAAAAGACTTGTAAACTAGACTAGGGATTTTTAATTATATTCCTACATAACATAAGCCGATTTCATTCTGGTCCTTGCAGGTTTTTATTATATATATATATATATTTTTTTTTATGGAAAGAAGTGACCACATTTTCCTTTCAACTTTGAATATACCAAACCTGCCTATGCTATTATATCCTGATCGAGGACAAATATAATCGTTAATAATGTCGCTGTCGGGTTAGTTCTTTACACATTTTTGGGATATTACAGGCACAAGAAGTCTTATCAAAATAATATCAATATTATTGACATTACACTATGAATGAAAAGTAAATGTTACTAATATATCAAACCTTAACGGCAACATATAAATCACTACCACTCAAACGTTTACGTTAAAGTACTCTTCAATAATCTGTGTATCTCTATTCCAAAAGAAAGTCCATAGTATTTTTACTAAGGACTTGAAAAAACACCACAAAGTCAACAAAAATGTCCGTGCTCCAGAGAACAGCTCCAGATAGCAGACAGAATATGAAATTAGTCGAGGATAGAGGGGAAGGAAGAGACTGGAAGTTATTTCATCTGTGGAAGGGATTGTTGATCATTTTTGTCGTAATAGTAAATCGGTGGCCAGTATTTATATCCATAGTTTATTGTAACCTTTGGGTATTTAATTCAGGGAGGAGTTAACCTTTCCAACTGATTTTAACAGTTGTATTAGTTCGTAGAAAATTGTTCATATTTCGAAACTAATTCATGGGAACGTTTGTAGATAGAAAAAATGTTTGCAATGACAACATAAATTTACTCAAAATGGTCTACATTATGTGTTTATTTTAGAATGTGTAATATAATTTGGATTTTTCCACTTTTCCATTCCATGGCAGGTTCTTATTCACACTCAAAATGAGTAGTTTGCACTTCGCTAGCTTCCTTTCACATTCAACCTTCATTAGGTGTGCTATAATATAATTAGACCAGTTGTGACCAGCTATAGACTGGAATCCCCTATGTTGATTTTGTATATTCAACTAACATACATACTTAATATAAATGATGAATGATCAAAGCTATTCAATGTTTCTGTATACACTAGATTCTTATTTCTGTGTTGGTCAAATTTCACCTGTTGATGTATGTATCAGTATGTAAGAAGTGTGCTTGACAGTTAATCTTCTATTCTATTCTATATGCTGAGGCCCAATCCCACTTTTCCTATTATATTATTTTGATTTTCTATTGTACTCTTTTTTATTAATTTGTTTTGTTTTTATTTTCGTGGGGGTGGCCGACTCAAAGACAGAGCAAGAACAGGGAATACACAAAACACAACACAAAACAACGAACAAACAAAGACAAAACAAAACAATTCACACACATCACACAGTTAATCTTGATACCAGTTATATGATGATAGTAGAAACAGTGGTCCTGCGATGAAGTGTACAGTTCATTGTAGAAGCAGAAATTCGCAAATGAATTATTTTGAGCCATGATGAACATGAAATGTAATTGATTGTTGATTGTCTCGAAATAAGTATATGATATAATTAACGGAAGCTATGGTAATTAGGATGAATGTGAACAATGAATCGAGTAAATTAGTACAATGAAGAGAGTTATTACTGGTTATTAATCATGGTTTTGAAAATTAAAGTGAGAGCAGTACAAACTATTTTACAACGTCATTTATGCAGAACACAAACAATATGTAGTGGTATATGTTCGTATGCATCCCCTTTGGGGATCTTCATCAAGAAGCATGGTGTCAGACTTATGCAAGTATGAATGTGACACAAGTTTTCTTCAAATACTGGCATTAGCTATATACATTTGAACATGTTTTGATTTACAGCCTGTAGAAATAATGTTAATACTCCAATAATTATAAAGACAGCGTAGTATTCATCCCAGATCAACTAAAATATATCACTTGATAAGATATAATAGTAATGTTGCATACCGATAATTATCCATATTTGTTTATAAACAACAAGAATAGTAAAGTTTACAATATTATTCAAATATATTAATTGGGTCCTATTTTGCGAATCATATTTGCTAAGTAATGAGTGTGATAAGTTAATGAATGGTGTAAGATTTATGAAGCAAGCCAGCTATGATTTGCAGCAATGTCTTCGCCTAATCACAGGTTACCTTAACTCAGCCCGTTTGTGTATCACGGACTGTGAAAATTAGACTCTCACTGACTGTTCTCTAAATTTGTGTTGTTTGCTAGTTATGGTGTAGAAACCCAAAGATTATGATTATACCTGTAATCGTAACAAAATAATTATATATATATGTTAATGGATTAAGTAAAGCTCATGTCCTGGAGTTCATAGTACACGATTACAAATAAATATATATATATTTACAGTGGAGCGGATAAGTTTATTGAACATTTCTAGCACCAATCACAAGAAATAATCAATAATTTGTAATAGAGTAAAAACACAAACTACTGCTAGCTCTATAGATGGTTACAAAATGTCCATTGACTTCAACTAAGTTCAATATGACTATGCAACCTAGCGTAAATGAACAATAAATAGTGTGTCTAAAAATGATGAAATTAATCAAACCAATCAGAAGCAATTATGTGTAGAAGGGTGGAATAACCTGCCACGTTTACTTGAACGGACTATAGTTGCGTTTTACTGTATATTACTCGGAAATAATTTACCGGAAGAATTACGGATGTGACACAATCTTTAAAGAGATGGTTTGGGGGAAATTAATGATCTAGAAAGGGGAGAGAATTAGGGAGGTCAAGAAGGGGTTGTGAGCAGGGAGGGAAGAGGGGTATGAGTAAACATTGTCTCCTTGCCAACAATCATCTTATCACCCAGGAGCAACACTCGCAAATTATGTGTTTGCATTTGAAAGATTTGTGTATGTTTGTGTTTGCCATTTTGTGTATGTTGCATCCGGAAGGCAGGTAATTTTGACTCTTGTTTGGCTTAAGGGGGGT
>JAGKTK010003566.1:3033-31974 GCA_018397895.1 Paralithodes camtschaticus
CAGATCCAACGACACTTTTAATATCGCACTTCATTACACACAACGAACACACAAACCTACTCTAGTCAAATATAATACACGTCACTGAACTATTTAGTTATTGTATTGGTATTATTAGTGTAATAGAAAAGATCTGATGACTAATAGGTTACTGTAACACTTGCCCATTACCTCGGAAATAAACCTATAATTGATAGTGTCGTTACTTTAGATCAAAAATAGACAAATATCCCTTGTGAAATTATGGCAACAAAAGTCCCAGAACATGCTATACATTTATATATATACTGACTCGATGCAGTAATATATTTGAAAAGAAAATTGCAGTTCCCAGCTTGCGGGATAATAGAGTACACGGATTTATTGTAATGATAGGTATATATTGATAATAATTATATTCTTAAAGTTAGTAAGAATTAAAGAAACAAACATTTCTACTAAAATGGTTTTATTGAATAGCGACACTGAAATTGCATTAATCAAAGAGACAATTTCTTTCACACACTCAGCCACTCAATCTAACCCACTTACCTAAATATTATTACCCAGTATTATAACTACACCTAAGATTACCCCAAATCATTATACTGATTACTGCTTAGTCATACGAAATCTCACATCAACCAACCCTTTAGTCTACTGTGATACTGATATCGTCTAGCCCAGCAAATTACCGCATGATCGAGTAGGCACGAGATTTTCCCACACTCACAGTACCCGTCAATCACACTCATCACTCTCTCTCTCTCTCTCACCTCCTCACCTCAGTTACGTGACTCACTAGACTAATGAGAGTTGCCTAATTAAAGGGTCTCAAAACGGGCAGTACGACAAGTCCTAGGGAGTCAAGCCGACCATCCTCTAACGGTAACCTCACCCTCTGTGGGGTTGAGAGCTACGGCGTCACTCACCGACGCACACCACACACAGACTCGCTAGACTAATGAGAGTTGCCTAATCAAAGGGTCTCAAAAAGGGCAGTACGACAAGCCCTTCAAGCCGACACTCCTCTAGCGGTAACCTGACCCTCTGTGGGGTTAAGAGTTAAGGCGTCACTCACCGGCACACACCACGCACACGTGACTCGCTAGACTAATGAGAGTTTTCTAATTAAAGAGTCTCAAAAAGGGCAGTACGACAAGCCCTTCAAGCCGACAATCCTCTAGCGGTAACCTCACCCTCTGTGGGGTTAAGTGTTACGGCGTCACTCACCACACCCGCACACATCCACACACGCCCCTGGCCACGTGCATAGCTAAACAGTGAAATATCGCCGCAGGAGAACTATGTCGCCCTGGGCATCCCTAGCCTTTAGCAAGCCCTCTGTGGGGTCATGCTTACACCTGTCATTCTCGGCCATAGCATTAAGCTAATTCGGTCGGCGTCACAACCTTGGCCATGTGCACGGCCTGGCTCAGACTTGGGGACTGGCCGACGCACACAAGCACACCACCACACATCTGGACATCTCAATCAACGTTGACACTTGTCTAACGGAATTGGAATCACCTGATAATGGTTGAATTAGGGCACGAGGTACCCTCGCAGCCCTGCCGACCCATTCATCGCGGGCACAACAAAAATGGACTATCTTGTTGGGGTCGGGCATTCCTACCCCCTTTATACCCTCGGTTTTCCCCTCCCCCCACACATTTTGAATTTGGTGCCAATAGCAAGCCTGGACATATCCCTATGACCACGCCTACAAGCGCGAACGCACTCACATACGTACGCGTAACAGTAGGCCTATGGCCGCGCCTACAAGCAAAACCACACATGTACGTCGTGACGGCCAGCGTCTGGCGTCCAGAGGTACACAGGCCTATTCATAGTGTGGCCGTGACGTCAGGTCACGTGACAATAATAAACAAACCAAGCCTAGCTTGGCCCTATGGTAGGGGGCTGCCGCGCGCTTGTACACAAAGAGACTGGTGAAGTTTGTGTTGTACCAGGCTGTTTTAGCACACACGGACAAGACAATGTGCTTTTGTATTGATTTCAAACAATCAAAGATGTAAGGAAAATATATTAAGGAAACAAAAACAAGCTTCAAAGCAGTAACATAAAACAATATGATGAATAGATGATAAGACTGAATATTGAGCTCTCTCCTTTAATATGTGTAGATGTTAGGATTATTATGAACATATCTTAAATAATTTTATCCAAATATATATAGGCCTAGTTCATTCATAAAACTACAGATGTATACAGTACCTATCAGACGGCAACGGTCAATAAGAGTAAAGTTTTGATAATATTTTGTGTATAAAGCGCAAAGCTCTTTATCATCCATCGCCGTCTGGAAACTGTCTAATATCTTCTTGTATAAAAGGACTAAGCTTAACAATTATCTGTACTGATATTAATGGTCTCATTTTACACAATATATTTGTATACACATTTATGTTTATCGATATATTAGGGAGGTAACCACAATTCACGGCAAAGCGTATACCATTAGCCTACACTAGATTACCGTATCCTATGCAAACTGAAAACAAAGATTAATAGGACACCAACAATCTATTACCACATTAATGATGTATATGAAATGTCTGTTATGGTGGATGGGTGAGGGTAGGGGAGATTTTTCGTGTGTTTTCGACCATTGCATTCTTACACAAGATATGTTTATATCAATCTATTTTACCTTCCATAATGAGAGACTATACGATTCATCACGAAGTGTAGCCTACCGGCAGATATATAACAAACGTATATATATTACATACTAAATGAAGAGACCAGGAATAATCGTGTGTCTTTAGACCTCTTCATATAGATTAAAATGTAGGTTAAGGTACATATACGGTACAAGTATATCGTTTGCTTCAACAGACAAATTCCATGATAAATAGCATAAGGAACAAAGCACAATGTAAGGCATTGATCTTGGTACAATGGCAAAGCTGCTAGATGTAAAGTAAGTACCGGTAATAAAACGAAACATATGAATAGAGTTGATTAGGCTATGCCAACATTACCGGTATCTATCAAATGAAAATATACATATTTTATAATCTATATTTTATTAATTTCACCCCAACATATGCCAATTTTGTGAATAGATCATTTATACAATATGCTTAAGTGTCGGATAAATGTCGTCTATATATGCAGGGAAATTTAGATTAAATTAAGCAGTCTCGTTGGCAATGTAAGCAAAATACATCATAGTTTTACCATTTTAATGCAGCAAAATGATATAAATCTGAACTTGGCTCTTTTACCAACCATTGGCGTGCAACAATATCAAACCCACCAAACCTACCTAAGAATTAACTTAACTAACGGTTTATTTGAGGAGGTTTAAGCAAAGTCCGTTGTATAAAATTAACATATGTTACCTTCCATAATAGAATAGGAGAATATACGAGTTATCATGAAGTTTGTCGGTTGAAGAAAAACTATATACCTGGTACCGGTACCGTTTATGGACATCCCTTACCTACATTATGATCCATGTGAATTGGTCTAAAATTCTGGTCTTCTCATATAGTTTATGGTATATAAGTGCGTTTCATCTCCGCAGGTAGGCTACACTTCGTGATGAATCATATGTTATCTAACAGTGGAAGGTAAATGGATAAATGGATTGTGCAAAGGATAGATATAAACAGCTTTGTAAGGATGGAATGGTCGAAACCACAGAACAATTTCCTTTATTTAAACTCATCCACCCACACAAACACTACCTTGTGTAAAATTCATCAATTTACAGTTAGTATTTTTAAGTGTAGCCCATAATTATATAAGGTGATATTTGGTGTAGGTTTTAACTGTTGAACTTGTTTGACTATCAAATGTTGATTACAATCCAAACTCGATCGGTTATATTTTGTCAACGCGGATATTTTTATGGTTGCGGGATTTTTGCGGGTAGAGGGTATTACAATAAGCTAAATACATCGGAGATTTGACCATATTAATTAACTAAACCTGTATTATGCATCACTGAAATTATAAGTAGGCCTAGCCTATGTACCAGTAGATTGTGTTACGTGCCTTTAACCCCTTCTGTACCGGTGATGTACTTTTCATTATATTCTGGCCACTATTAGACGATTTTGTACAGCTTAGGAAGGACGTCTACTCATTACAAGGCTACAGCCTATCTCAGTTAATCCTTTTAGATATCATATATCCTTCCCAAGCTTAAACAAATTCGTCCAAATGTAGCTGAAATCAAATACAAAAAGACGTCACCGGTAAAGAAAGGGTTAATATTCTGTTCTCAAAGATTTCTGTACGGTATTTATGCGCAGTTCTGCTGTTGTAACAAGGCTTATAATCTATATAGTATATCTAATTCCAAAATGTAGACGTTATTTGATCTCTCTCTCTATATATATATATACAATAAAAAAACATATATTACAGAAAGGAAGTGAGTAATGGAATGTTGGTGTCTTATAACAAACTTTTGTTTTCTGCTTCGCCTTCGCTCGCATAGTAATCATTAAAAAAATATACGGAAAACTGATAAATATCAACATACTATGGTGTAAAATTATAAAATCGACATGTAAATACTGATAATACAGTATTTAAGTTAGCCCAGTATAAGGAGATATAGTCATATCATAGTCATAGTCGGTGTTGTTCACTCTTCATACACCCTGCTTTTATCACAAGGCAGTAATACATTTTCATTGTCGTAATTTCCCTCTATATTACCCTAGGGACCCTCCCCCTTCAGAATACTAAGAATGTATGGCGATAACTCAATTTCCAGTGTTCATGTTAGACACGGCATTACGAGCATATAAAGTAGAAACCGATTCAATCGCATAGAGTTCAACTTGTTTATTAACTACAATAAGGAAACATTTCTGGACATTTTATGGAATACAGACTGGTCTCCAGTGTTTGGAAGTACAAACGTTAATGACGCATGGGTTGGCTTCAGAACCATCATCACAAACATCCTAGACGAAATAGCTCCTCTGAAAGACATACGAATTAAAGCAAGGTCAGACCCATGGATCAACAATGACATACTACACCATCTGGAACACAGAGACAATCTGTTAAAAAGGCTAGCGAAACATAGACAGGATCAAGGTCTGAAACATGAGTTCAACAGGGCCAGGAATAAACTAAGTAGGAAAATGAAATCAGCGAAAAATAATTATTTTCACAATAAGGCAGAGGAATATCAGAATAACCCACAAAAACTATGGAGGCACCTAAAAACAACAGGCTACAGCAACAAGACAAGGGATTCGTCTAACACTAATATTGCTCTCACCATTAATGATCAGGTTTGCCACGATAAACGACAAATTTCAACCTACTTCAACTCCTTCTTCACTTCCATAGCAAACACACTTGCACAGAACCTACCGCAACCTCTCAATAAATACACGACAACAACGGCCACCTTTCGTAATTTCTACAGAGATAAAGACATACACCCGAACACATTTAGATTGCAAAATGTTACACCAAAATACACTTTTGACGAGCTGTCTAACCTAAATGTACATAAGAGCACAGGACCAGACAAAATTCCTGCCAAATTTCTACGAGATGGAGCCATTGGTATAGCAGGCCCCCTAACCCACATCATCAACTTGTCAATTAACACCAACACAGTACCTGCTGAACTGAAGGAAGCTATTGTAACCACTCTATTCAAGAAAGGAAATAAACTAGAAGTTGGCAACTACAGACCAGTTAGCATATCATGTATTGTATCTAAAATCCTTGAAAGAGCGGTATACACCCAAATTGAACACTACCTCAAACAAAATTATCTATTCTATAAGTTTCAATCAGGTTTCAGATGCATGTACTCGACAGACTCCTGTCTCATCCACTTAACGGATCACATTCGTAAAGAAATGTCTAAAGGTAACTACACCGGTATGGTTCTTCTTGATCTACAAAAAGCGTTTGACACAGTAGACCATGATATCCTATGTAATAAACTACAAGCAATGGGCATTGGGTCTGTGAACTGGTTTAAATCTTATCTTAGTGGTAGAACCCAAAGAATCAAAATTGATGATAATATATCTGATCCTATGCCAATTAACTGTGGGGTCCCGCAGGGAAGCATCCTTGGTCCCTTACTCTTTCTCTGTTATGTGAACGACATGGAACTGAGAGTCTCATGTAAATTATTACTGTATGCAGATGACAGCGTGCTTCTGGTTTCAGGAAAAGACCCAATAAGTATTGCCGCTTCACTTTCCAAAGAACTAGCATCATGTAGTGAATGGCTAGTGGACAATAGACTATCTCTTCACCTGGGCAAGACGGAAGCCATCTTATGTGGAACAAAACGCAAACTGAAAGACATTGTGGGCTTCTCGGTCAACTGTAATGATATTCCTATAACAACAGTGTCACAAGTTAAATATCTCGGACTGAAACTGGACGCGAGTTTGTCAGGTGAAACAATTTTGGAATCTATCCTGAGTAAGTGTAGAGCATGTATAAAATACCTGTATAGACAGGTGGGATGCTTGCCCGCGGCGACCAAAAAGACCCTCTGCCAAGCGCTTGTTCAATGTCATTTTGACTATTCTGTGTCATCCTGGTACTCTGCATCATCTAAATCAGCACAGCACAAACTTCAGGTCACTCAAAATAAAATGGTTAGGTTCATGCTGAACCTAGGACCCAGATCACATGTTGGCCAGGAACAACTTCAGTCACTAGGTATGCTCAATGTCTCTGACATGGCCAAACAAATCAGGCTAACTAATGCCTTCAAAATGTTCTATGACAGAGCTCCAGAGTATCTAAAGAATGATTTTGTTAAAGCAAATGAGAGGAGTGGACATAATACAAGAAACAGGATGTTTAATTTTAAGGTCCCGAGAATCCAAGGACAGGGTAAGCAAACATTCTTCTTCACTGCCATCAAAGACTGGAACGACCTACCCCAGTCAGTCCGTGAAAAGAGAACACTGTATTCCTTCAGACGTAGCCTGAAGGAACACCTGAACCGGACAGCTGCGAGAAGGGAGCACCAAGCTTATGTCTACTACTAAATACGACATAAGAGATAGACAAACCAAACTGAAATGATTACTGATTACGGATTACTGATATTTACTATAGGATGTAAGGTATCTTAAAATAACCCCCTAGAAATACTTTCTCTAAAGTATCTATTTCTTTATCCTCCCCATTTCCCCAGCTAACCTAATCGCACAAGGACCCCAATGGAAATATGCCTAACGGCCTTATTGAGCTATCCTTAGTTGGAATTATGCAAGGCTGGTGCATGTCATATTTATAACATACTATGTGGTACCAACTCTGTAAATTGCTAACTGAATAAATATTATTATTATTATTATTATTAGTATTATTATTACGCGGGAGAAGGGCCAATGATGCCCCACGCCGTCTGGTGGAGAAATCGGAACTATACCCCGTGCACACTATGAATACCCGCGCACCGCTCACCTCTCCTCTCCTTCCTTCTTTCTCACAGCTGTTCCCTCGTCCCCGATTTTCCCGCGCTGGATAAATATAGCTAACCCTATAGTATATAATCACAGTCACGGTCGGACCCGTGACAATTAGTATGATTTATATGAATGTGTATGTGGTACAGTCGGCCAATGTTACAGCTGGCCCAGGGCGTCTTTCATTTATCGTATTTATAAGCTATTTACAAACATATAAATTATAAATGCAAAAGACAAATGAACAAGCTATCTTTTTTTTATTTTTGTTGTTAGCTTGGCAGATATTTTACTCCTATAGCAGCTCATTTATCGAACAAAAAAATGCTCTCTCTGCATCACATTATTGCCAGGTTTTCGAATTAAGAACTGTTTTCGGTATACAAACGTTGTAATAGCTGAGTAATTGAGATGGCAACAAGTCAATTTCTCGCCAGTGTATTTTTGTTTAGGCTATATTGAGTAGGTTAAGTCTGCATATTTAGTTTGCCAATACTTTCTTACTCTATAATAGCATATCATTTTTAAGAAACCTTGGCCCAGCTGGAATGTTGTCCGACTGTGCATTATCCTATAGCCAGAGGAAAGTTCTAGTGCACTATGCTAACGCAGCCACATTATAATAATTTATTCAATTCTAGGTTATTAGGTATAATAGCATCGACAGATATACAGGTTATTTCGTAGCATTTACCATTTACTGTACTCCACTCATTATAGGTAGGCCAATAATCTTGACCACTAACCTACATAACTCATAAACGATTGCACTAATTTCTACCATTTTGGAAGAGACAGAAGGTGTGGACATTTTCAGCCCATATTTTGAGTTACAGATATTAGGAGTCACGATTTCTGCCTACTTATAAGGAATGGACTATAATGTAGATAGCCTGTAGTGTTACTGTATATATACCGGTATAACATAATACAAAAAAAAAAAAAAAAGAGGAACAGTGGGGATTGGGCCTGAGTAAAAAGAATAACATAGAATAACATTATAACATTAAAATGTAACACAATATGTTTACTGGCTGTTTATTTGACTTTCTGGTGGTTGATATTTCCTAAACCCAGACCTACCCATCAAACATTAACCGTTGTGGTAGTATAGTCGTCAGCTCTAATAGTTACCTAACATAATCGGTTACGTAACAAATACGATGCCATATTATATTCCAAATGCTTAAGAACTTGGTTTCAAATAATTTGCAAATTCAGAGAGGCGAAAGATGATATACAATTATCAGTCCATGCTGGTGAAATATTTCGAAACATTTCCTTTGGACACATGCTCGAGTCACTGTTTTCCCCAATCCAATGTTCAGTCCAGTTTATCAAACAGTAATACAGCATCTACTTGTACAGGAGATTGGAACAGTCTTCGGCTAGAATGATCCATATTGAGATTAGTCACCCTGTGTGGACAAGAGATCTTATAGTCATCGAGCTCCAGCAACCTCCGCCATCTTGGTGCCATTGGCAATATGTTATATTTTCTGTACACACAAGTAGCTCCATACTCATAATAAATATTCGGGAATACTTAGACAGGATACACAATTTGGTCTTTTGATATACAATATATTCTACATGATTAACAGTAGAATGAACCCCCCGTTGTTTGATGATTGAGGCTCCAAAATGGCATCCAAGAAAAGGATGGCCACTCTCTCTTACTGCATGACCTCCACTGGGGACTAATGATGATGATTGTTTTGTAGTAGTAGCCTAATATCAATCACTCAATCAATTCTACATTTCCTAATACATGATACATACAGTAGTTTAATATAGTCCACATATATTTTATAGACACTACTAATATTTTCTTTAAGGTTGTATAAAACTATTGGAAAGCATCAACAATATTTATAAATGTATTTAGTTTATATTATAGCCTACATGCAGAGATGAGCCAGTGCTGCTATACTGAATATAGTGCGTTTGTTCTCGAATGGTGGAGTTAATTATGTATCCACAGGTACTCTTTTCTCACGCTTCACCAAGTTGACACTGATAATCAATATATCTGTTGCTGCTTGTTTTCTTATGTAATCACTGTAATTATTTATAGCGTACTGCCGTAAAACTATAATTAACTTAACCTCGTTTAATATTTCGAGACCTAACTCCACAATTTGACCTATCACAACATAATTAAATTACCCCTTCGGGGATCACAGCGTCAGGCAATAGATAGATAGATAGATCAAACCGACTTCAAGGTAATGAACAAACCAACTCGAGTGTGGACATAAAGGCTGGCTGGTGAAAGATATGTGAGCAAAATGACCCTAGCCACGGAACATATATGGGATTTGGGCTAAATTTGTGTGTACGTTAAATGGACAGTTAGCTATTCTGCTTTGGTAAAAATTGATGGAACAGTATTGAAATATCAGTGTGTAATATAAACAAAGCTCTTTGGTTAACAGCGGCACGTTTTTTATGAGTTTATGGATATCCGTGTTATTGAATTGTGAGTGTGTTTTTAATATGCTTAAATATTTTCCGAGTCATAATTAATAGTATATATAAATATTATGTTTATGCATAGCTTAGTTTGTTTCGTGTTTTGTTTATGATGATGTGTGTTTGTTCTTGTACTCGTGTACTTATGCATGTCCTTGTGCCTGTGTGCATATTAGTTTGTATATGCTTGTTCGTGTGTTATCCATAAACATCAGGACTGAACATAGTTATTGCTTAAGTGTTGTCCATAAGATTTCAGCATCAGACAGACTTTACTCATAGAAAACTGACAAAACCCAATGATAACTTCGACACGAATGAATCGGTCAATTGAACATCCGCTGTTTTATAATTATAGCTGAACACCTGTTACGATATAAAAGACTCGGTGATTAATTACCTTTGAAACTGAAATATGCACTTTGTGGTTAAACAAAAACACGATTATACTGCGTCGTTTATTAAGAATCTCCCATTAACCTCTTTTGTACCGGCACCGTCCTTTTAACATTTTTCTGGCTATTATGAGACGATTGCATTAAGTTTAAAAAGGGCCTCCAGCAATTAACATGCTTTGAAATATTTAATTTAACCCTTTTCACTACCACAGATCCCTTTAAAGCTGCATAAAATCGTCTAAATATAGCTAAAATAAACTTAAAGAGACGTCGCCGGTACAGAAGGGGTTAATCCACTACCATTTGAAATATGCCAAAAGAATCACTCTAGCCCAAGAATACATAACATACATACGTAACTGGTGTATAAGGGAACATATATTTAGACACAATCATTTCAATATAGCAGACATGTACAGCTAATGACAAATGTTCGTTAGCTCTTGTGATTTTCTTTATACATATATATCCATTTATATTGATGTTCAAATCAAATTAGCTATATTTTGAAAACTATATTTTGTTTAATATACGGTAGCTAATTTCATCTGAACGTCATTTTAAATTTATATATTTGCATACAGTAAATTGCAATAGCTTGCGAACATTTGTCAGGAACTGAACATATACCAATCCATTTATGATCAAAACTAATGACAAACCATCAAAGTAAGTGCTGTATATTTGATTATTAAACCAAACTACAGTAAATGTACCATGTTACACATCTGACCAACGCTGGATAACACAATATAGGTTCAGATATATTCAAGATGGATTCATTATAACTACAGTGCAAAGAATAATATGCAAATACACAATCACATACACGTACACAAACAACTATTACTACCAAACAACAAATTGCACAAACCCACACACAGACAGACATGTGAGCAAATGCATTCACAAAACACACATAACAAAGACACAAAGTCGCAGAAGCGTATACAAGTCCAAAGCGCACTATATAATCAACAAATAACATCCAAAAATGCATAAATATACAGACAAAAAATCCTAAAACTCCGCCATGTGCTGCGAAAACCTTGACACGAGTGATCATTATATACGCAGAACTTTGCAATCAGAGTTAACATGAACAATCCCTCAAACACTATGACTGCCATTCCCCCAGATGAAATTAATGTATAAGGTTATTCAACCTTCTATGACTGCCAGTGTGTTGATGAACTACGCTGGGGATTGCCTGGATGAATTGGGAAAACGAGGATTTGTTTTCGAATATTTGAAAAATATCTCAGAGAGAGAGAGAGAGACCTGTGTTGAGGATGATCATTGTAAGCCAGCACAGGTAAGAAAGGGTACAATGTATTCTGTAGACGGGACGTGACCAACACAATATGATAATGACGGTCTGAGAAGTAATTATGTTAGTCAAGACTCTAGGTTGTCAACCTTCCCTCACACCCTCCAACACCTGCTGAAATTGTATTTATTAATTTCGTTTCAGTATACTGTTGTTGTTGTTGTTGTTGTTCCCCAAGCTGCCTGGCCGAACAGCCCCAAGGCCCCGAGCAATTCCAAGGCCATAACCGAGCACCCCCACAGAACCCTCCTTGACGACCACAATAAAGCCTGGGTGACCGAAGCCACTCCATGGCGGGGAGCTGAGAAGGGTGCGGAAACGCCCGGGAAACCAAAGCCCCACCCAGGGCCCTGTGCCCCTCAGCTATTATGAAGAGAAAGTTGAGGGGCAAAGGAAAAATGTGACGCTTTGGCTTCCAATCTTGGTAGATTGGGAGGTCAATCCACGGAAGAGACGCCGTCACTTGAGATCTAGAAAATATATAAGTAAAAGGAACAGTACGAGTAAGCTATGAGAATGGCAGAGATCGCTCAGTTCTCACTCTGATAGACCAGCCCATCACCACATGATCAGTATATCAGTATACTGTAATTTGTAATTGATTTAACAGGATGTGAATATATTTCACTATTCACTCTTGCATTGTAAGTCCTGTTCTTTTGTTTATACTGATTGCAATAACATCTGTTTTCGATTGTCTTCTGACGCAAAGACTTGGAGAGATTTTTCTTGGATGTTCAGATTTCCCCACCTTATAATTTATATAGATATCTGCATATTAATTTGCTATTCTCCACAATCTAGCACACAGTTCTCACTTCTCGTGTCCTTGATAGGGACTTCAATCATCTCACCCAACACACACCAACAATAGTGTGTATTGATTGCTATCCAAATTATCGTCTTACCGAAAGCAGTGCAGGGCTTGGTGAGTGTTGAAAAGCTGTCTGAAAGTGCATTCTACAATAGCAGTACTTTGTAAATACGTGTTCTAAATAAAATCACGCAATGATAAAACCATTAAAGCGATTGTTATTATAATGTTTGCACTTTGGTTTTTGTCTGGACCGTATGCAACGTTAATAGTAGCCAATAGTTTATGAAATGTGTTGTATATTCTCTATATAGTCGTTACATTCATAAAGTATACGCAATGTCAAATGAAAGGATTTATAGACCAGTCGTGTTGTTCGGTTTCTCTACCATCCTCTTTCTGAAATAATAATGGAAATCCATTCTGGCTCTAACTAAATCGTGTTTTATAATAATATGTTCCCTATTAACATTAAGCCCTCCAATATAGCATGCTCATCCATAATAAATAACTTCTACCACTCTTCATATTAAATAACTTGTTTTACCTCATCTTTCGTCTAGGATTGTCATGTTTATTATTTGACTGTTTCTCTTTTCCTTCTGCAATTAGTGTGCCATAAACTTCAGATCGCACCTGTACGCTACCTTCCTGTATCTCTCTGTATATCCCCGATATTCTTTGTCTTCACTCCCCTCTCACTCCTTTATCCCTTTTGTTATTTTATCTTTCCCCCTCTTTCTTTTGTGGATTTATATTTGTTTCTTATTGTGTGTGTGTTCAGATGTTTCATATTATGTCCTTACTAAATGTTATAGTATTATTCTCAGGATCGTTTCATAATACTTACCAAACACACCCATTCATACCTATCGAAGCAGAATAATTGCATTCCCCTAACAGTATAGTGTTATTAACATTATGGTATATTTAATGAATCAATACATGTTCCATACCTACAACAATAAGCAAACAATTGATATGGCCTATTCACATAATTCTCTATACCATATCTGATGATAAAGCTAAGCCATTGCAATGCTTTAAATATGCTAAACATTATATCATCTTTCTGCTAAGGATTGATGGCAGAAAATATAAGAACACCTATCCTTGGAATGATACAACTGTGTGTGACCAGTAATATACTTGTACTATGTGTAGGAACAATTACGATACACTATATAGTGCATTATTGATAAGATCATTCTTATCAATCATTCTTGTAGTATTCCTCTCCTGACAACTGACTCCTTCCTGCATAACTGCATGTCTCTCGGTTTCCCTTCCTATTACTCTCTTCCCCATTTTCTACCCATTATGTTTTCTTAATTTTTGTCTATCTTTTAATTTACGTAAATTGACCTTCCCTTTCCTTCTTATTCATCTAATGTATACATTTTACTCTCCACATTCCTATTTCCTTAATGTAATTTGACCTCCTTCATCCCTGTATATATTCGTCTTGTGTCTAGTATATCTTTTCATATCCTCCCCCTGTCTGACCTGCCGCTTAATCCCCCCCCCCCCCCCCCACACACACACACTTCACAATGTCTGACTCTCCCCGCACCTCTGGTCTCTTCTGCTGACTCCTCTGAAGGCCGCTTCCTTCCCGCAGCCTGCCTTCACTTTACTGCGGACTTTACTGCTGCTACTTTAAAGAATGGATTTTTTTCTCCCGAAGGAAGAGGGGGGGAGGAGATGCAAGGGTGGCCTGTAGGACGGCGAAGGCGATGAGGAAGGGGTGTCTTATTGGTCCAGGAGGAAAAGGAAGGGGTAGCTTGTTGAAAGAACGGGAGGTGGAGAACAAGAAAAAGGTAGCTTATAAGAAAGGGAGGTGGAGGAGGTAGAGTTTGGTTTGTTGTAAACAAAAAACGGGAGGTGGAGAAGGAAGATGGCTTGTTGGAAGGCAAGGAAGCGGATGGCTTGTTGTCAACACGGAAGTGGAGGAGAAACAAGGGTGGCTTGCAGGAAGAACGGGAGGAGATGGAGAAGGAAAGTGTGGCTTGGTGGAAGGAAGAGATCTGAAGGAGTGGTAGTGGTTGGGAATGAGGCTCGAGATGGGTTTGTTCTCGCTAGAGGAGGAAAATGTAGTGGAGAAAGTGATAGTGATTTCAGGAGGAGGAAGAGGACAAATACAATAATTAACGATGGTTTGTCGAAGGAGAAGTGGAGTACAAATGTTTGAAGGAGCTTTACTCGTACAGTAATTCGTTTTATACTCATCATTATTAATTTGCATTTATTTGTATTGCAACTTTAACAGTACCAGTAGCATCAACTATTTAGGGGCTATTATACAGAGCAATGTATATAATGGTTTGGAAGATATTGGAAATATCCATAGGACGGTTCACTTAGCCTACTGCTTGGCATAGAAGACAGCATTTCCAATTTCTGCCAGGTTAGCCTGCGGCGATTTCAAGGCTCCTATTGGTTAAAATGATGAAAGAATCTCGTGACTGACTCACTGACGATATTGATACATTATTTATAATCTATTCCTAAACCCTCTATATGATCCATGTTAATTGTGTTATTACTGCATATTTTCCTACGTCTCCGTGGTCGGGTATCAGTCTTGATTAATAATTGATCATAAAAATGGTTTATAATTGCACATTGTAAAGGATATATAAGAAATACGGAACATATCATTTATAATGTATACCGATTCACTATCACCCCCCCCCCCCCCTCCAATCACTTGTTTGGATTACATGGATCCTTTGCAAGGATAGGAATTGGGAAGGGGCTTCCCTGCCAGGTTAGCTTGTGTCAAGAATAATTATGCTACCATATATATAGAGAGTATCACACATACACGTAATTAATATATTCCGGCAGATAGAGAAAAGAGGATGGGAGTCAATTATTGTCCCCTAACCCGTGACAGTTACCAATTAGTAAGCTAAAGTTAATACATGTCTGACAAGTATCACAAAGCAATACATACTTAATAAAAGTCAAACAGCAATAAAACACAATAACACGTACAAAAATAAAAATATATAATTACAATAAACAATAATGAAAATAACTTTAAATATATTTACTGTAGGTTGGCACACACTTAGTATATCACCCGTATCTCTCTCTGTTTTGCTATCCATATATATCTATCTATCGATCTATTTATCTATCTATCTATCCCTTACTTTCTTCACAAAAAATAACATCACATTAGCTTGCCTTCAAAAAAGAAAGAAAGCATGATTACACAATACAATATATTACAATTAATATGAATATTATACAGTATATATATATATATATACAGAGAGAGATAGAGAGAGTGAGTTAGAGTTGGAGAGTGGAAGAGACTTAAGATCCCCATTATTAACGCAAGATCTAAATTAAGATGCTCGTAATTAACTTGGGGAGATACAAAATACAAGATCAAGAGAATTGGAGCGATAGATTAAAGAAGCCATTATATCACCAGTATACTTTAGATTAACTCGCTGATGAGGGAGATCACTCAAGGCTTATAATGAATACTAAAGATGGTAATACAAATGCAGACCTATAATAATTAATCACATAGTTGTTGAGAATATACTCTGTATACAATTTTTGTTCAGGAGCAAACTAATTGTAAACGGGGTTTCTTGTCATTGTATTCCGCTATTTAATTGTTACAGCACCAATTACTTTACTTGTTCGGTCACTCCACCTCCTTCTGGCCATGGCTGAACAGTTAGTTATTAATAACTATGACTATATGTCACCCCAAAGTCAGGTAAGGTTCAGGTAACTCAGCTTTCTATCCATCCATAATGTATTGGTTAGTAAAGGATTATGGTACCCAAAGTTTAACTAAGTGAAAGTAAGCTTTAGCAATATGTATAATATAGCTCCCCTATATACAACATTGTGGAGCATAAACCCCCATACCTCACCCACCACACGTCATACGTGTTATTTCATACACCACACACCACTTCTTATCCACTCCTCATAATTATACCACATTATTGAACCTTCAACCCCTCACCCTCCGTCCAGCACCTGCCAAACTTCATGAACCTCCTTTCCAAACCACTTCCTTAAGGGGGTAGTGCTATTTCGTTTGTATTTATAAATGTTTAGTTTCCTTTCATTGAGCGTCTTGACTCTAAGGCACAAGCGGAGAATGTCGTGAGAGCCTGCCTGTCTTTCTGTAGCAAGACTCGTGACAAGCTCACATAGTCGTAACAAGGTCATGACGTCATTTGAATATCTTGCCAAAATGACCGACTAATAGCCCTTATAGCAAACAGATTGCAGATATCTTATTACATCTTGTAAATATTGTATGGTGCCAGTTGGGACACTAATTCCACTCCTTTTTTTTTTTTTTTTTTTTTTTTTTTTTTTTTTTAATTATATACATTTGTTAGAGTTCCAAAATAAAACCAACCAACCCGCCAATTTCACGCATAAACAGTCTAGGCCCTTGGAACAGCTATAATATTAATTTTGGCACTTGAAATTCCGAATTAAAGAAGAGTCACGCGTAGGCGATTAATAGGAGGGTGGTGGATTAGAGGGTCCTTCTCGGTTAGTGCCCCAGATGCCACTGTTGAATAGTTCATGCTTCTCTTCACCTTATCAAAACCCCGTAATTTGACGTCTTGAATCTGTGGCACTAAAGGAGAATATCTCAAAATGTTGTTCCCAATATACGGTTGTGTTATGAGTTGTCACAGGTAGGCCGACACTCACTCCACAATAATTATATATAATAAAATAATGTTTCTTTTCCTAAATCGATTAAATAACTAAGGAGCTCTTGTTGTGATGCAAAGTCTGATAAACCCTATTATGTCGTATATAGAAATTAAAGGTCTTTAACCCCTTATTAGCGGCTCACCACATAAGTCGAGTTAAAAAAATCTGGACTAACTAGCGGTGCTCGACATAACTCGAGTGGCAATTTCAGCACGTAATGTTGCTGAGAGAGAGAGACAAGTGGTGGCAGGAGACTAGCGAGCGTATGACTGCTCCAGACCACCGCGGCGAACCTACTGACACGAATCTCAGCTCCCTCCTCCCTCTCTCACTCGCTACTTACTCAATTATATGGGGAAAGTACCGAAATACCTGCTTTTTGCACTCGCGTTGCACGGTTATTGCAAGAAAACTATCCATCATACAAGGATCGTTATGGTGTCATTCGAAAGCTCTGTTCATGCCCTTTCAGGGATAGATACTTGTTTTACGTTCTGGGTCTTATTTAGGCATGAAAATGATCACGTAAACAGCCCTATTTTGGCTAAAAACACCCCGCTGGGCGGTACATATAAATAAACCGCAGAGGCCGCTCGTAAGGTGTTAAAGAAAGGAAGTTCCAGTAAAATTGCGTTTTGTGGATAATATTACCTACTTTCATTTGCAAACATTTCTTTGTCCCGCTTATGTGTTTTTAACCCGTACAGCACCAGCGACGCGCCTGACGCGTCGGCAATGTATGTAACGCTAAGCCCCAGAGACGCGCCTGGCGCGTCGCCCCCCAAGCGCCGACCGTGACCTCAGGTGTAGCCACTCAAGAGGGCTCAGATTTGTATGGGAACTGTGTACGTATCCCACGCAACCGTGCCGATGGTTGAAAACTCTCAAAGTCCACGTGCGTGCGCGCAATAACCTGGTTTTTTGGATAATTGCCTTCAATTTTTTACTCTTATAAAATCCGTTTTCGGGGGCTCTGTAGGACCATTTTTTAAGCTTTTTGAGCGGTTTTTCGTGGTTTTTCCTTCATTCCTAACCCATTCGCTATTGTTTCTGGAATAAAACCATTTTTTGAAAACCGGCCGGGTTCTGGTGAACAAACATTACAAAACTAGCCGGGGCTGGACGGGTTAATATATTGCATTGCCGAGAGATGTAGGCTACAAGAAACCAAAAAACAGTACCTTTGAGTTACTCGAGGTACAGTAATATAGAGCCTGAACAATTCATAATGGTAGAAAAATATTAAGCTAGGCTTAGCGAGCGACTGCGTTTGGGTGTATAGGGTACGGTACCGTAACCGTAATGCCTCCCCCTCCCTCTCTCTCTCTCATATTGTGAAGTGATCAAAGTTGTCAATGGTCCAAGTATGGGTGAAAGCCGTTGCTGGTAAACTGGTGAATGAAAGACTCCTTCAATCTTCCTGCCTGAGTTCTGATCTTATTAATTAATGGCTGTGAAACTTTCGTTGCCTCAGAGGTTTTCTTCACCACCACATCAACTGGCTCAGTGTTCTCCTTATCAAAATACATGAATACATTCAAGACAATATTCCTGGCTTTACTGACAAGTCGGGGAGAACCAGCAGGTCTGCCAGGGGTATGGGCAGGAGACGCCATCTTCCCCCTTCAGAAGACAGGAGGGAACTGAACTGACGTTTGAATGGCAGCGCAGTGACAGTTGAAACCTTGAGAGAGAAGCGTTTCCAATGTAGCTACCTTACCGCTAGATCTAAAAGTATTTACTTGAACAAGGGAATGGAGCTGTTAAAGACAGGCTCCAGTCTTAACATTTCTTTCTCACTCGTTGATGTAGAAAGGTAGATGGCTTTGTAGGCCATTTTTAATAATTTAAATTGATAAATAAATATTGACTTCATCTAGCGGCAATATTTTACACCTAGAAATAAGAATGCTGGCTACACTCCGAATCTTTTAGCACATGTTATCAATATTGGAGTAATATTCTAGCAATATTAGGTAGGCATTTACTAGTTTGTATTTTTCTAGTTACTTCTGCAAACAGATTAAATAATATTTTTGTGCTGATTTGGTAACCCTGTTGGACACCCCTATCTCGCACAGTCATGCCAGCCGTATGATAACTGTTGGGGAAGTGGGCGGGGCCTGCCGATATATGTCGAATGAATGCACTGTAGTGTAAACATCCTCACACATTAAGGTCTGCCTGCACTGTAGTGTAAACATCCTCACACATTAAGGTCTGCCGCCCCTTCCTGGCTCCATTGTTGGCAGACTTATTCTGTTTATTTATTTTACTGGCAGGTTGGCGATATATTTTGTGAATTGTCATCATATAGTTTGCCGTACAGTATTTAAGTACGCCAAATTTAATCTAAATAACCCTAAGGTAAGTTTTACAAAGATAAGTTGGCAAAGCCTCATACTGTAAGATAATCTAATAGATAAACTAATTTTATTTAGTGAAAACAAGAGTTATTTATGATATTATATATATTTTCTTCACTATAACCTAACTATCCCTAATAATTGAACTGAATACATGTGTGTTCAACTGATAAAGCTGGGTGAGAAAAGGAATAAATATGTCAACAAAGACAATTGAAAATTAATAAAGAGAATAATCTACATATTTCCCTGGCCATCAACATAACAAATTATATTATGGTAACAAAGAAAAACGGGACGAGTGAGTACAGGCTAAAATTTTGGCTCGGGTATGGAAGGATATATTGTTTAGTGAGTGTCTGGGAATGCTTTAGTGAACAATGTTTATTTTGGCTTGGGTATGGAAGGGTTGTTACGACCGGGGCTACGAAAAAAACAAGGGCACTTAAAGATTGGACTAGTACTAGGGCACTATGCAACAACGGTACGCTAGATCCAAACCCTTGAACTTATATGACGGCTAACAAAAACACCTACTGTATACCCTCCAAAGCTAATCTGCGATAACGGGGTATCCTTAACTGGGCATAAATGTACTCTACTTCAGGCTAACCCACACTGGTATAGCCTGATAACAAACAAGATGCAAGTTACGTTAACATGCAAAAAAGGGAAGCTATGGAAAGATCAATTAAATCACTGCAAGATTTAATACAATAAAAAGATGCTTCAATACAGTTACTCTAAACAACAATAAACTCTTCACTCCTATCTGAAAGAAAGTGAAGTCTAGTCCTACAGCATAGACCTGGAAACTTCTGAAGAAAGTCTGATGCTCATAAGATGCTCGTATCTTAAATTATATAAAGTCAGGAGGCAGGACACCATACGTGTAGACTGAATACACTAAAAGATAGGACATATAATGTTAACTGACACGGGCATACTATAAATGCGCAACGGCAGTAATGCTCGACACTAAAAGAAATACTTCCTCATCAATGAAACAGTCTGCTATGGTTGTGCAACTCAACAACAACCTAGACTAATAAATGCCGTGAATAATAATGCATACATATCATAAAGAGCTCATATCCTAACTAGTGTCTGCTAGGCGAATAAAGTCTAGCTGGGATATCAAGGTTAGGAAACTGTGGCTGAGCAAGACTGGCTCATAGCCTAGCGTTGTCCTTAAGGCGGTATGATTAAAGTTACGTTAATGACGGGGATGCTCTCTTGGTAGATCCAGATCTCAAGTATCTGGTTCTACCCTGGCGATCCCTCTAAAGTCAAGCAAAGAGGCAGCACTGTGTGACAAGGTAGTAGGCTAATGCCCTCTTACCACACGATGCTGCACTCGCAAAAGGCACAACCAAAAGGACAACCTAGGCTACCACAGAAACCGTCGAAGACGTGTAGGTATAAGCGAACCGTACACACATCGCTGACAACGACAACAGTCTAGCATTAAATAACCCAGCAGAGCACTATATCAATAATGGAGACACACACCGAGTTCTTAACCTCTACTAACTAAGAACCCTCAAACCTATTCTAAGTACATGTAAATATATCAGAGAGCGACGCACATAATACGATGGGCCGATATGAAATCGTGTGCAGAACCCAAAGGGAGTGTTGTGACGTTAAAAGATTAGAGGAATGAAAGAGAAGAAGTTGAGGAAGAGAGACAGTATCAGAATGGTGGAGAGATGGGGGACAGTGGTAAAAAGGATGTTAGTCATGTGCGTTCCTAGCCTGCTCTAAAGAGAGTAGCTCCTCGGGACCCCCAGGATCCCACAAAGGCATGGTGGTCAGCCAATCACAAGCCGCTACGTCACATGGCAGCAGGCCTCCAGAAGGCGCCAGGAACCACCAGCCAATCAAAACCGAGAGAAAGGCCACGCGGGCGGGAAACTCCTCCGGGAGGGAGGAGGGAGGAGGAAAGCAACACTCACTGCCCCCACGCTGCTCGCTCGCTCTCTCTCTCTCAACTTCACTACAATGCATCCTATGTTCTACTCATGATATAAAATACTTCCCGTTGTCACAGACGAAAATAAGGACCACCACTGGACTGTCTGTAACAATGCAAGAACTATGAAAGAAAGAACAACATTCTCTGATAACTGTAGCCCATTTCACTGCCCTGGCGAGCGCTAGTGGCTAACGGGAGGCGATTCTGCCAACGCTGGTAGGCGTCACAGGGTGAATTGCTTTGTGAGTGTCTGGGAATTCTTTATTGAACAATGTTTGTTTTGGCTTACCTAATCCGACCACAAACCCAAGATATTGCACAGTTGCCCGGACAAAGTCGCACTTGCCCAGATTAACCACCAAGCTGGCCTCACTAAGCTTCCGAAACATGGCTTCTATGTGCTCACAGTGACTCTCAAAGTTGTCATCGTATATTATAACGTCATCTAGGTAGACAGTGCAGTTAGGGATGTCAGCTATTAACTCATTCATAAGACTCTGGAAGGTTGCTGGGGCATTTTTAAGACCATAAGGCATCACATTGCAACGGTAGGTGTTCCCATCAACCACAAACCCGCATACCCCCTTCGCCTGCTCAGACAAGGGCACCTGCCAGTAGCCTTTCACTAGGTCTACCTTAGTAAGAAACTGTGCCTTACCGATCTTGTCTACACTATCGTCAACACGGGGAAGGGAATAAGCATTGATGGGAGTCAACCCGTTCAATCTCCGAAAGTCAATGCAGAAGCGAACCTTCCCGTCAGGCTTGGGTTGCAGAGTGACAGGAGATGTCCACCTAACTGCCCCCTTCTCAATCAACCCCCGTTCTAACATATACTCTAACTCCGCTCTGAGGGCTGGGAGTTTAACCCGGGAACTGCAGGAAGACTCTTAAGAGTTCCCCCGGCAGACTGCGGGAAGACTCTTAAGAGTCAGAGAAAAAAAAATCAACTTTAAACATAGAAAAAAAAAAAAAAAATATATATATTTTTTTTGCCCCTGGGCCATGCAAAATATCACTCCTCTACCTCCCCTCCTTCCCCACTTTCCTCCCCTCCTTCAGTTATCACCTATTTTCCCTGTTATTCCCTTATTCTGAGGTATATTTTCGTGCTAACATTAGCGAGTTGCAAGCAGGGCATTGTCATCACTGTTAGCAAGCAAGTGTAAGAGAGAGAGGAGAGTATCGATCGACTGTGTCTCAGTGGCCTTGGGGGAAATTGGCGGGAAAACAGGTTGCCTCACCCATACATTATATAACTCGCGGCCTGTATCTCCGATTTTGACCATCCAGACGCTGTTTTCACTCGTTTCATTGTTGTAACAGGTTAATACCTTTATAATTAACCCATAATAGGCGCGTATGGATAAGTATTAATGCTATTTATGGTAAAATGAATATTTTAGTGATGGAAACCGCTCAAATACATGCGCACAGGCAGAGGTGTCTAATTACCCCCATGCGCACTTAAGAGGTTAATAGGTGGAATTCTGTAGGGTACTGATTTAAAGGGGGGGTGATCTCCCATGTCTACGTCGTGCACCACCCGAGTTGCGAGGCCTGGATGCTCTGCGAACACTGGGGTATGAATCAAACAGGCGCTGCACGGCTACACACTGTTGCTCAGGCAGGTGCACTTGAGCCTCGTCAGCCACCGGTCTGGAGTTCCCTGCCCACTGGTCCGCAGAGACATGACACTCCCAGTTATCTTCCACCTGAGCTTCACTGTCCCCTACTCCTTTTCCTCCATGACCGCTGCAGGTCAACACAGGGACAGCGAGAGGCTCAGGAGGGTGCCTCACAAACTCCTTCACCAGGTTCACATGGCACAGCTGGTTCTTTTTACGCCTATCGGGAGTAGCCACAAGGTAATCTAAGTCAGAGATCTTTTTCACCACCTTATAAGGACCGGCATACTTGGCAGACAGAGGATGACTTGGCAGAGGTAACAGAATCAACACCTCTTGCCCCACCTTAAACTCCAGGAGTTTCGCCTTCTCATCGTACCTGTCCTTCATAAGTGCTTGCGACCCTACCAAATTCCTTCCCGCCAACTCAAGGCATCTCAACATTCTTTCCCAGCTCTCGAGGACATACTTTAATAGGGAACATGGTTTTGCTGTGCCCTCCCAAATTTCTCTAACCATGTTGAGGGGGCCTCTGACCTGATGTCCAAAGACGAGCTCATTGGGACTAAACCCTAGGCTTTCACCAGGTACCTCCCGAGCAGCGAATAATACATAGGGCAACCCAAGATCCCAATCTTTACCATTCTCAGCACAATAACACCGCAGCATGCTCTTGAGAGTCGAGTGCCACCTCTCCAACACCCCCTGACTCTCTGGGTGGTAGGCTGAAAAGATAACGGTACTAACACCGTGCTGCTGCATGGTCTGTCTAAATAGGTTAGAAGTAAAGTTGGATCCCTGGTCCGACTGCAATTCCTGCGGGTACCCATACATAGAGCAGTACAATAGCAAGTTACGAACAACAGTCTTAGCAGTACCATTTCGCATGGGGTATGCATCCGGATAACGAGTGGCAACATCCATAATGGTGAGGAGGTGCTTGTTGCCTGCACTAGTAGGGGGTAGAGGGTCAACGATGTCGATTATAACCTTACTGAAAGGTAGCCCGATACCAGGAATAGGGTGTAACGGAGCCTTGGGAATACACTGGTTTGGTTTACCTACTGTCTGACAGGTACTGCACATCGCCACCCATGACGCAACATGTGCTTCCATCCCTGGCCACCAAAACAATTTCTCCAATGCTGCTACCGTCTTACGTACACCCAAATGCCCTGCCAACGGTACGTGATGTGCCAACCTCAGTAGGCTATCCCGGCACACACGAGGCACTACCAACTGATCAACCACTCTCGACCCCCCCTCCCAACTCCGTCTGGGATCTAGAAAACGCCTGTACAAAATACCCCCTGCACGAAAGAAGTCCCCCGGCTTTGCATCCCCGTCCTCCTCCAGTTCGTTTGCACCGTTACTGCACTTCTGAAGCTCAGGATCACCCAACTGCAGCCGACAGATATCCGAAGGAGCCAATTTATCGAGATGCTCCCGGAGCAACTTATGGCCTCCCCCGGCACTAGGCTGTTCGACCCTATCCTGCTTTTGCAAGTAACGGTGCTGTCTCGGAGTTTCCACACGCCCTTCCTCCCCAACAAGTGTGGCAGGTTCTGGGGCCACTCCGGACCTTAACATAGGTGCTAATACTGAGTCGCCAAGGAGAGCCGCTGGTTCAAAACTCTCAAAAGTTTTCCCAACTTTAGCCTTCTCCTTTCGACCGTTCCTCCGCTGGTCTAGAGACTGAGGAATAGGGTGTGACACTTTGGATGCCCGAGAACGGGTGACAACACACGCCATCTGCTTTAGTAGACACCTCTCGAACAACTCCTGCCCATCCCTACTCACGTCGGCGGCCCTCTCGGCAACGACTAAGGGTGGAACTTCAGGAGTAGTCACCGCAAAGTCATTGCCGAGAAGAAAGTCGACGCCCTCTACTGGCAGTTTCTCCACGATTCCGACATCCAACTCTCGTGTCACACCTTCTACCTCCAGCTCCACTCGTACCAGCGGGTATGACCGTGTAGCGTTGATACCCTGCACCACAACTACCCATGCCACGTTTATAGGTTTGCCTGTAAAGTTTTTCATCAATGTCAAGGAAGCACCCGTATCACGCAAAAATTCTACTCCATGCTTGCAACCAGCCCAACTCACGCAGCCGCGCCCTCTATGGTCACAAAAAGTATCCTGGACAGGTGTCAAGCCTTCCGGACACTTCTTCACTGACTGTGCTCCAGCCTCTGACCGTTTACCCCAGGCAAACGCAGACGACTTCAAAGACACTCCAATGTTGCGAGCCAAAGACACAACTGCTGTAGGTAACTTGATAGGACAGGAGAATGCAAAATGCCCATTTTTGTGACAATGAAAACACTCTAACTCCCCCTTGGGCTTCCCTTGAGGTGGGGAAGGGCCCGGACCCTTCTTAAACGGGACGGTATTAGGTTTATGGTCAGACTTAATATCATTGCTCTTGTTTTTATGGTTATATGGTGTATCACTGACTCGGGGGGGGTGGAGTGTTGCGCCCCTTGTTACCTGCATCGTTCCATTGTGCAGACCGGCACCCGCGAATCAGCGATAGCCTAAGGTCAGCCATCTCAGCTGCCTCCTGTAGAGTTTTAGGATTTTTCTCTTTGAGGTTCAACGTCAGGTCGCTGCCCGTACACTTAAAGAACTGCTCGAGAAGCATCAACTGTTTTATCTCATCAAACGTCGTTGCCTTCTCCGATCTCAGCCAAGTCCCAAAAGCGTCAGACAGTTCCCGGGCATATTCAAGAAAGGTGCACTCACGACCCTTCGTAACACCCCGGAACTTCAACCTATAAGTCTCTGGTTGTAACTCATATGCCCGCAGGACAGCCTCCTTCAATACCTCATAATCGATGCATGACTCCAAAGGCAACGCATCATATGCCTTGAGTCCTTTGCCAACCAGCCTAGAGGAAACAAGGGCTGCCCACTTAACCTCGGGCCATTGGTGCTCCCGGCACTTCTTCTCAAAACGCATAAAAAATTTGGTGACACCCGACTCATCAAATACAGGGACCAACTTGAGCAGGTGCGATAAAGACTGGTCAAGACCTCGATTCCCAGAACCGAGACGCTGCCCTGTCGACTCCACCCAAAACTTCTCAAGATCTCTGTCTGCACAGTACTTCGTAGCCTCAACCTGAAGCTCAGCCTTCAGTACGGCCTTTCTCTCCTCAATCTTAGCCATCTCAAGCCGCTGCTCAGATTCATGCTTTCGTTGCTCAGCCTGCATTTTAGCCATCTCATGCTGGAAGAGCATATCTACCGTTAAACCTTGAGGAGGAGGAGACCCACCCAGTGACAAACCCCGCTGCCAGTGACTATCGGCCTGCGGGAACGTACCCGGCTCCGGAGCCCGAGGGGGCGCCATTTTAGGAGTCGAGTGGAATGGGGGCTGGGCCGAAGTTGCCCCAGCTCCCGCTCCACCCGAAGCCCCACACACCCCGCCGAGCACACAGGCCACCAGGTCACTTCTCGTCATGCTGCTAGTGCCCACATGACCCATGACCGTAGCCAAACACTGGAGACCATACCGATCAATCCCCGACACTCGGTCAACAGTAATAGGTATCTCCAGAAACTTCCTTGCATCCTCCTCACTAGTTATTACTCTAATGCCTTCTAACAAACCCCGCTGCTGCACCTCAGAGTCTGCTTCCCATACTGTGTCCTCACTGTACATTGATCCGTCATTCGACATAGTGTCCACCGAAAATTCTCAACGTTTATAAAAAAAAAAGGAGTACCTAAACTCTCATGTAGCACTATTCACTTCAAAAGTATAAAATGCTCGAAGACAACTCAAGTGCTATACTACGTTGCCAAAAAAAAATTCCCACGTGTCCAAAAATATTCCTCAAAAACAAATGTCCAACAATCCTGCAATTCTTCCTTAGATACCAGACAAGGTCATTATTTGCTATTACTGCAATAATCAACAAATGGATCCTGGTTTCTACTAAAATAAGATACTGGACAAGGTCGCCATTTGTTATCACTGCAATAACACAAATGGATCCTGGCCACTACTAATATAAGATACTAGGCAAGGTCGCCATTTGTTACGACCGGGGCTACGAATAAAACAAGGGCACTTAAAGATTGGACTAGTAATAGGGCACTATGCAACAACGGTACGCTAGATCCAAACCCTTGAACTTATATGCCGGCTAACAAAAACACCTATACCCTCCAAAGTTAATCTGCGATAACGGGGTATCCTTAACTGGACATAAATGTACTCTACTTCAGGCTAACCCCCACTGGTATAGCCTGATAACAAACAAGATGCAAGTTACGTTAAAATGCACAAAAGGGAAGCTATGGAAAGATCAATTAAATCACTGCAAGATTTAATACAATAAAAAGATGCTTCAATACAGTTACTCTAAACAACAATACACTCTTCACTCCTATCTGAAAGAAAGTGAAGTCTAGTCCTACAGCATAGACCTGGAAACTTCTGAAGAAAGTCTGATGCTCATAAGATGCTCGTATCTTAACCCTCTCGCATCCAGCAACTAAATTATCTAACTTATGGTAAGACCTTCTCTAATTTGCCATGAAATATCAGACTGGGCGAGTTTTCGAAGCCTTGTGTTTTTCTGTATTTTCATCCACCAGAATGCTGTTTATTGTGATGTATCATATGTCAATGGAAAGAGGAATATTTATAGTACATGATAAAACAAAACAAAATTTAAATAAATCAAAATATGAAAGTGTAAATGAGTCCGGAATACAATTATTTCCCAAGCAATGGTCTTCACACCTGTCCTAGCTCTAAATTGTGAGTGATGACCATATATTTTTGTTTGCTCAAATAATAGTATTTTTTCTCCTCTTTCCAAATCTGAAAACAGAAATTGTTTATCTTCAATAGTTCTCAAGCAGTGACCGAAAAATTTTTTTTTTTTGATTTATATGGTTTATAACATTTTCGTTTATTTCGTTGCTACGAAGTGTATGGTTTTAAATTTAGGCTGTATGAATATGGCAAATAATGCTGATGAGTATAAAACAAACTAGAAGTTCCTAGGACAAATACTTTTTGCGCTATGAATATTTGAAATAAAGAGCCAAAATGCGAATATTTATGTTTCACCCATCTCTGTTCTGGCGATGCTAGCCGGGTTCCGAGCTGTTCCCCACCTCGTGGTTGCGTTATTTGCTCGGATACGTATATAACTGTATATATCACCAGAATCGAAAAATTGTGCTCTTTCCAATGGTGAAAACAAAAATAATATAGCGTAATTGGTTCGCGAGCTATGCGCAATTGTTTCCATGCAGTGACCGAAAAAAAAAATAGATATGGTTTATAACATTTTCGATTTATTTCGTTGCTACGAAGTGTATGGTTTTAAATTTAAGCTGTATGAATACGGCAAATAATGCTGATGAGTATAAAACAAACTAGAAGTTCCTAGGACAAATACTTTTTGCGCTATGAATATTTGAAATGAAGAGCCAAAATGCGAATATTTACGCTTCACCCGTCTCTTTTCCGCCAATGCTAGCCGGGTTCCGAGCTGTTCCCCACCTCGGCATTGGTTTATTTGCTCGGATACGTATATAACTGTTTATATCACCGTCATCGGAAAATTATGCTCTTTCTAATGGTGAAAACAAAAATAATATAGCGTTATTGGTTCGCGAGCTATGCGCAATTGTTTCCATGCATTGTTATTGTTATGTAAATATATGAGAATGTTTATACAGTTGTATATCTTTGCCACAATGTACAACATTTATATAAATATATAAATATAATATATATATATATATATATATATATATATATATATATATATATATA
>JAGKTK010003566.1:36451-53095 GCA_018397895.1 Paralithodes camtschaticus
ACACAGTGCTGCCTCTTTGCTTGACTTTAGAGGGATCGCCAGGGTAGAACCAGATACTTGAGATCTGGATCTACCAAGAGAGCATCCCCGTCATTAACGTAACTTTAATCATACCGCCTTAAGGACAACGCTAGGCTATGAGCCAGTCTTGCTCAGCCACAGTTTCCTAACCTTGATATCCCAGCTAGACTTTATTCGCCTAGCACACACTAGTTAGGATATGAGCTCTTTATGATATGTATGCATTATTATTCACGGCATTTATTAGTATAGGTTGTTGTTGAGTTGCACAACCATAGCAGACTGTTTCATTGATGAGGAAGTATTTCTTTTAGTGTCGAGCATTACTGCCGTTGCGCATTTATAGTATGCCCGTGTCAGTTAACATTATATGTCCTATCTTTTAGTGTATTCAGTCTACACGTATGGTGTCCTGCCTCCTGACTTTATATAATTTAAGATACGAGCATCTTATGAGCATCAGACTTTCTTCAGAAGTTTCCAGGTCTATGCTGTAGGACTAGACTTCACTTTCTTTCAGATAGGAGTGAAGAGTTTATTGTTGTTTAGAGTAACTGTATTGAAGCATCTTTTTATTGTATTAAATCTTGCAGTGATTTAATTGATCTTTCCATAGCTTCCCTTTTTTGCATGTTAACGTAACTTGCATCTTGTTTGTTATCAGGCTATACCAGTGTGGGTTAGCCTGAAGTAGAGTACATTTATGCCCAGTTAAGGATACCCCGTTATCGCAGATTAGCTTTGGAGGGTATACAGTAGGTGTTTTTGTTAGCCGTCATATAAGTTCAAGGGTTTGGATCTAGCGTACCGTTGTTGCATAGTGCCCTAGTACTAGTCCAATCTTTAAGTGCCCTTGTTTTTTTCGTAGCCCCGGTCGTAACAACCCTTCCATACCCAAGCCAAAATAAACATTGTTCACTAAAGCATTCCCAGACACTCACTAAACAATATATCCTTCCATACCCGAGCCAAAATTTTAGCCTGTACTCACTCGTCCCGTTTTTCTTTGTTACCATAATATAATTTGTTATGTTGATGGCCAGGGAAATATGTAGATTATTCTCTTTATTAATTTTCAATTGTCTTTGTTGACATATTTATTCCTTTTCTCACCCAGCTTTATCAGTTGAACACACATGTATTCAGTTCAATTATTAGGGATAGTTAGGTTATAGTGAAGAAAATATATATAATATCATAAATAACTCTTGTTTTCACTAAATAAAATTAGTTTATCTATTAGATTATCTTACAGTATGAGGCTTTGCCAACTTATCTTTGTAAAACTTACCTTAGGGTTATTTAGATTAAATTTGGCGTACTTAAATACTGTACGGCAAACTATATGATGACAATTCACAAAATATATCGCCAACCTGCCAGTAAAATAAATAAACAGAATAAGTCTGCCAACAATGGAGCCAGGAAGGGGCGGCAGACCTTAATGTGTGAGGATGTTTACACTACAGTGCATTCATTCGACATATATCGGCAGGCCCCGCCCACTTCCCCAACAGTTATCATACGGCTGGCATGACTGTGCGAGATAGGGGTGTCCAACAGGGTTACCAAATCAGCACAAAAATATTATTTAATCTGTTTGCAGAAGTAACTAGAAAAATACAAACTAGTAAATGCCTACCTAATATTGCTAGAATATTACTCCAATATTGATAACATGTGCTAAAAGATTCGGAGTGTAGCCAGCATTCTTATTTCTAGGTGTAAAATATTGCCGCTAGATGAAGTCAATATTTATTTATCAATTTAAATTATTAAAAATGGCCTACAAAGCCATCTACCTTTCTACATCAACGAGTGAGAAAGAAATGTTAAGACTGGAGCCTGTCTTTAACAGCTCCATTCCCTTGTTCAAGTAAATACTTTTAGATCTAGCGGTAAGGTAGCTACATTGGAAACGCTTCTCTCTCAAGGTTTCAACTGTCACTGCGCTGCCATTCAAACGTCAGTTCAGTTCCCTCCTGTCTTCTGAAGGGGGAAGATGGCGTCTCCTGCCCATACCCCTGGCAGACCTGCTGGTTCTCCCCGACTTGTCAGTAAAGCCAGGAATATTGTCTTGAATGTATTCATGTATTTTGATAAGGAGAACACTGAGCCAGTTGATGTGGTGGTGAAGAAAACCTCTGAGGCAACGAAAGTTTCACAGCCATTAATTAATAAGATCAGAACTCAGGCAGGAAGATTGAAGGAGTCTTTCATTCACCAGTTTACCAGCAACGGCTTTCACCCATACTTGGACCATTGACAACTTTGATCACTTCACAATATGAGAGAGAGAGAGGGAGGGGGAGGCATTACGGTTACGGTACCGTACCCTATACACCCAAACGCAGTCGCTCGCTAAGCCTAGCTTAATATTTTTCTACCATTATGAATTGTTCAGGCTCTATATTACTGTACCTCGAGTAACTCAAAGGTACTGTTTTTTGGTTTCTTGTAGCCTACATCTCTCGGCAATGCAATATATTAACCCGTCCAGCCCCGGCTAGTTTTGTAATGTTTGTTCACCAGAACCCGGCCGGTTTTCAAAAAATGGTTTTATTCCAGAAACAATAGCGAATGGGTTAGGAATGAAGGAAAAACCACGAAAAACCGCTCAAAAAGCTTAAAAAATGGTCCTACAGAGCCCCCGAAAACGGATTTTATAAGAGTAAAAAATTGAAGGCAATTATCCAAAAAACCAGGTTATTGCGCGCACGCACGTGGACTTTGAGAGTTTTCAACCATCGGCACGGTTGCGTGGGATACGTACACAGTTCCCATACAAATCTGAGCCCTCTTGAGTGGCTACACCTGAGGTCACGGTCGGCGCTTGGGGGGCGACGCGCCAGGCGCGTCTCTGGGGCTTAGCGTTACATACATTGCCGACGCGTCAGGCGCGTCGCTGGTGCTGTACGGGTTAAAAACACATAAGCGGGACAAAGAAATGTTTGCAAATGAAAGTAGGTAATATTATCCACAAAACGCAATTTTACTGGAACTTCCTTTCTTTAACACCTTACGAGCGGCCTCTGCGGTTTATTTATATGTACCGCCCAGCGGGGTGTTTTTAGCCAAAATAGGGCTGTTTACGTGATCATTTTCATGCCTAAATAAGACCCAGAACGTAAAACAAGTATCTATCCCTGAAAGGGCATGAACAGAGCTTTCGAATGACACCATAACGATCCTTGTATGATGGATAGTTTTCTTGCAATAACCGTGCAACGCGAGTGCAAAAAGCAGGTATTTCGGTACTTTCCCCATATAATTGAGTAAGTAGCGAGTGAGAGAGGGAGGAGGGAGCTGAGATTCGTGTCAGTAGGTTCGCCGCGGTGGTCTGGAGCAGTCATACGCTCGCTAGTCTCCTGCCACCACTTGTCTCTCTCTCTCAGCAACATTACGTGCTGAAATTGCCACTCGAGTTATGTCGAGCACCGCTAGTTAGTCCAGATTTTTTTAACTCGACTTATGTGGTGAGCCGCTAATAAGGGGTTAAATCCTGGCATTGTAACTCGTCCACCGTATACATAATTGGCTTGACGTTTTACCGTTCACAGTTATCCACAATAGTTTGTATCCATGCCGATTAATTTATGTATGGAAAGAAACATAGTGTGATTGACTTACATTTTTGTTTGCTATAACACCGTTCATTGGTCATATGTGTTAACAATTGCATGACAAAAAACAATTCTAATTCAATCATATTAATTTTCCTTACATACATAAAGAACATGGAGAGTATTTAAATTAATGTGGCCAACTATACATTATGTGAAGGTCAGTGAGGTTCTTTAGTAAAAGTGACAGTAGGTCTTTACGGCGGCTCGCTTGGTGTAGTGACTAGCGTCTCGGACTTCCACCCAGAAGGCCCGGGTTCGCGCCCACGCTCGGCGCATTAAAGATTTGTCACAAGCACTGAGTCGTTACCATCCCTCATGAGCAAAGGGACCCCAATGGAAATACGCCTAATCGGCCTTATTGAGCTATCCTTAGCTAGCTTAGCATGCGCTAGCTTTAAGAACTATTATTATTATTATTATTATTAGTTGTCGTAGGAGGGCGAAAGATGGGCGGGGGGGGAACTTTAGTGTGAATAGACACGGAGAGATGTCGTAATCATTGAATTGAATTGAATTGCATTTTTTTTATTTTGCCAATCAAACTACAATATATGTTAATTTTACCATAAAATAATATCATGGCTGCGCCTTTTGAGAACAATCTCTCTTAAAGGCACCTTGAATACAACTCGATGGTTATTTTACATACAGTAAGATTATTAAAACATGTCATATTATATAATTATATCTAATGAGGCACAGCCCCACCCCCGCAGCCACAGCAAGAAGGGATTCGGAACAGTGGCCAGGTATAATTACCTAGCCACCACCCCGAACCGAACCACCCCCCACCCAGACCGCTGTGGGTAGAGCAGACCCCAGCCTTATATACAGTACGGTACCTACATATTGATCAACACCAGCACAGTATCTTTATTTGCTTCCGATATAAAGGTGATTGTAATTTAGGGTTGTGGCAGTTTTATGGTCAAATGTTAAGTAAAATTAATATTTAGACATTAGTGAAGATTTGAGTGATATTTTGAAACTAGGCAGAGTGGGTTTATTTTGTAAGTCAGGAGACAACTGATTCCAAACTTTCGCACCATGGTATTTTATTGATGTCAGGGATTGTCTAGAGGTCATTAGGGGAATATTTAAAGAATTGATGTTCTTAATGCATACCTTTCATTTTCACGATGTCTAAATAATTTCACATTGTTATGGCCATTTAATGTTTTGTATACAAAGATAGCACTGCAAAATATGTTAATATCTTCAAATTTTAAGATATTAAGTTGTCGAAATAGTTCATTGGTGTGAGTGACCATATTTGGATCTAAATGTAATTGTTCGTATAACTTTTCTTTGTGCAACTTCAACAGGTTGTAATTTACTTTTAGTATAGTGGGATTTCCTAAAAAAGGCCCTCTATAAGAATCAAGGAGCATTTTTGGGTAAAAGTTGGGAACCAGACTTTTTAGCATAATTCAGGCATGCCGAATTCGATAAACCCGGTTCCCAAGCGAAATGTTGAGTTTTGACCGTCTAATTTGCATAAACAAAATGGCCGCCAAATTGGAAATTTTTGACACTTCTTGAACCATTTTCTCCAATATCTCTCTAACTAGGCAAGCAAATATCACAAGTGAAGCATCTATACCTATGTTTTGAGGGTCAGGGAATGTCACTGAGGCATTTTTAAAGGAATCAGTAATAAGCCTAGACTTTAATATACATATTAGCGGCTGTCCTTAGAGAAAAATCAATGGTTCCCAACTTTACCCCAAGATACTCCTTGATGCTTATGCAGGCAAAACAGGGCAATATCTGTCACTCACCTGAACTATTTATTGGAGTAGACCATATTCATGCAATACAAGGAGTTTGATCATCACTCTGTTGCTGACAGCACACATTGCTATGCATCGTAACCCGGATTTGTGGCATTTGCACCGACGCGTCCTGCATTGTTTCTGGCAGGCACATGAAATAATTTCCAGGCAACTTTGTGGGATCGGACTCAATGACATCAGAATGGGTTGTAGTCCTGAATCGCCATGTTTCCATCCCATGTCTGTGGGTGCAGGAAGCTCAGGTACAGCACAGTGAGCATTTCTCCAAATCATTGCTTGATAGTGTACTCGCATCAAATGGAAGCGGAGAGCATCACGTGTTGGTGGCATTGCTTCTGGTTTGGCAGTCTTTGAGAACAGTATATGCCTTGCTGCATCAACAGAGTCTGTTTTGTGCACATCATATATTCTGCAGACAAACGTTTCTGAAGATCGAATGGTCTCCTCTGTGAGTTCACCGATTCCCAAGTTTATGAGCAATTGATGGTGCTGTTTGAAGACTTTCCATGATGACCTTTTGGTGTGATTTGCGATGTAGGAGGTGGTGTCGCACCCGGTTAATGCATGAAATGGTAAAAGAGTTGTTGTTGAATCTCTTAGTAGGTTGTTGAAAACTGCATCAATGGGTATATATCACCTTTTCTTAGTGGTACCAGACATCATCCAGAGGTGTTCACATTGTACACGTGGGAAGTGGGAAACCAAAAGCACGAGAACATCAGTGTCCCTTGATGACACAACAACTGTATTGAACTGGCTGTGCACAGCATGTAACACCAACCTAGTGTCAGCTTCTTCATGTGTGGCTCTCAGTTGAGTCAAATCAGTGATTGTCTTTGATGACCTAACCTCAATTTCTTCTCTGAATCCCCCGGCAACTACAATCTCCTTATCATCAGGTGCCTGAGAACACAGTTCCTCAGACAGGAAATTTGCAAGATCAGCTTTATTAGCAGGGAGCGACACAAAGTTAGTCCATTTTTTTGGAAGAGGCACATCACGTCCCTCAACAATTCGTCTGATTGGTCGATCTGCTTTCGTGCGTCGTGTCCTCGTACCACCCTTGATTGTCTCTTCTCTATATCTGTCGAACACAATGTCTACCCGTTGATAGTTAGAACCTGCCTTTAATACTGCTCTTACGTATGTGTCGGCCAAATCCCCAAAGGTCATTGCATTGTCAGGCTTTCCCAGAGCAACCACCAGTGCTTGTCCATCAATGATTAGGCAGGATGATGAGTCGTTAAGTTCAATAGCTTCAGGGCAGATTATGTCTTCCGTTAACTTATCTGCCAGTATGGACTTAATTCCAGTGCGGAGTGTACCATTCATTTCAGCGAGTGATACAGGAACTGGCAGAAGCTCGTGCTTTAGGACAGCTGACAGTTCAGCATCGGCTTTCTGTCCCCGCTGCCATGTTGCCATTTGAGTTGCATGGAAAGTATTTTTTCCATCAAGTGTCTCATCAAGAATGTCAATGTTATCTGCAGTGTAGTGGATAAATTCATTGGCTACAATGTTTGGTGGAATAATGGCCCCGGTTGCTTGGTCCATAGATTTCAGGGTGCTCTCAGCTAAGGAAGTGTCTACTTGCAACACCTGTTCATAGCTCAAACAGTGGCCTGCCTTGTGGAACAACTCCACCAGATCTTTTGATCGTGTGGCTTGATGTAGTGTATTGGCAAGACCAATATGTTTGGGAATCCATTTTCTGCCGCCGCTCATACAGTAAACTAGATCCTGTGCTACACTCAGAACTCTGCCTTGGACAAGATCTTAATTTTGTTCAGAACTATAATCTTCTAGCACCTCTTGACCACCAAAGATTAGTCTCAATAGCATATATAAACTATCTGGAATGCATTGAATCGCTTCATCTTCACTTACAGAGAAACCTTTGTGACCCAGAAATTCCATCATGTCTCCACGAATTCTCAGCGCTACATGTACAAGTGATAGGAAAATGTCATCCTGAGGCACATATTGAGGCAACATTTTCTCAGTCTTCTCAATTTCTGTCATTTCCAAAACTGCAGTATGCTGATACTTTGTGGGAATCAGCATGGTTTTTCTCTCGGATGTGCTCCTGTCAAGAGGTTGGAAGAAGTTGAAAATGTCTCCCAGCTGTGACTGCAACTTTTCCTTGAAGGTTGTCCTTCTACTGTAGTAAGACGGTTGAATTATGGTTGACGATTCTTCAGCAAGCTCCTTATACCGTTCCTAGACATCATTCAGCAGGATAACGTGCCCTCTGTCTGCAGATTGTTGCAACTCTTTGCATAGCCATACCATCGCAAGGTCTGTATTGTCCGAGTCCAGCTTTGTTTTATTGGTAGATCTGGTGAATGCTCTTAGACACTTCAAGTGGTATTTGGCTTCAGCTGCAATTAAGTCAATCACTCCAGCCAATCGAAGGCCAATTTTGTAGTCGAGAGGGGAAGCTTCAATTATCTGATCACTCATTTGGTTTGTCATTACTGAGATCAACCGTGCCTTCAAAACAACAGTTTGACATAAAATGCATAAGTTCCAGTTTACTGGTTCCACGTGCCTTCGCAATGAACATCTGTTACCACTGCTGCTGCAACTTGCTTCTTGTTTTGAAACCACTGCCTGCATCTTCCGCAAACGTTCAAGTTTACTTTTGTCCATGAAGTGGGCATAGCACATTTTGTGCCACACAAGAGTTTCGGCTTCAGCAGAATCCAAGACATTCTCAAGACGGTCAATCACATCGATATTCTTAGTGTCTCTAAGCTTTCTTCTGGTACTGGCAGCATCCCTGACTTTTGCGAGTCCATGGTCACTTGCATTACTAGGAATAACACTGGCTGTGTGAGTTTGGCAGAAGATGCACAAGCTGTAATCTACAGGTGAAGGCCTCTCCAAAGTATCTACTGGATCCATTGTAGTCTGCAAATAAAAGAAACAATTAGTATTAGTATTAGCATTAGATATTGGAGACATTGATTTTTCTATAATTGCAGCCACTAATTTGCACATTTACGTGAAGGCTTATCACTAATCACTTTAAAGATGCCTTAATCACATTCTCTGACCCTCAAAACATAAGTATAGACACTTTATTTGTCATTTTTGCTTGCCTAGTTAGAGAGATATTGGAGAAAATGGTTCATTAAGTGTCAAAAATGTCCAATTTGGCGGCCATTTTGTTTATGCAAATTAGATGGTCAAAAACTCAAAATTTCGCTTGGGAACCGGGTTTATCGAATTCAGCATACCTAAAATATGCTAAAATTTCTGGTTCCCAACTTTTACCTAAAATTGCTCCTAACATTCACATTTTTCAGAAACCCCACTACTCTATTTTACCCGTCGCTCCCCATACTGTATGACAGTATTGTTGTATTGTTGTATGACTATCCAGAACGATACGCCCTCACATATTTTCCGCCAGTGAACCTTATGCTGATGAGGGGAGATAAATTATATCAAGGGTCCTGTATAACTAAGTGTGTGTGTGTGTGTGTAATGTGTATGTATGCGTGTGTGTGTGTGTGTGTGTGTGTGTGGTAAAGGGAAGGGTTGGTGATTGTGGCCCCATGCATGTTACACATTCTGGATCCCATTTGATAGGTCAGGATCAGTGCTTCATGCATACACTGAGTCCCCCGTGCATCACTCTCCATACCTCAACAGACAGAGAGAGAGAGAGAGAGAGAGAGAGAGAGAGAGAGAGAGTCCACAGGGAACCAGTGTGGCAATAACATATCAATTAGTGTAGGTAGGTGGAAAAGAAGATCAAAGTAATTCGTGTTGAACTGGCTTAATCAGTAAATCAATCAACTATAGGTAGCGCCAACGAACTTCACAATTTTACCTTAACTTCTCATAACTTAAAATGGCCTAGAACAAACTGGGTGTAAATATCCACACCTATTTCCTGGTGGGCTCTTCCCTAATGATAGAAATGGTAGCTCGATTGCTTTCATTCATTTTGAGTTATGAGAAGTTAGGGAGTCAAGAAAATGGTCAAGTTAGTTGGCGCTACCTATACTTAATCTTCAATCCATGCATCAATCAGTCAGTCAGCCAAAACGTCAATCAGGTATACACAAACTTTAACATCACATATTCGTAACGGAGGAACAATGGATACCAATTCAAGCTAGGTTTCCTTATATACAGTATAGGTGAGGTCAAGTGAGCAAAACTTCCCCTTCTTCCCTTATCATGGGAGGATTATCACAGGGATTTGTGTTAGTGCCATCGACAGGGGCTGAGAGGTGGCTGGGTTCATCATATCTTAACTAAAATATATTGATGTGCAAAGTGTCCAGATTCTAATGCGACTAGGAACATTATTTAGTGAATCCCAGTAATTTGCTGTTCGTGGATCAATCACTTTATCAACATAGTTCGTCAGAGTATCATATAATGCCACCAATGATTGTCAAGAAACTCCTGACCACAACTGTACATCAAATTAAGGGGAGATGAGTCGTGTTTCTAGACCCCCTTCTCCCTCATGTTTAGCCCCATTAGTATTCAGATTTTATGACGTTCGGCCCATTAGTTTGGCAATCTTATGACTCTTCAACCAATATATTTTTCAATATTAATATTTTTTGTATCATTTACGTGTCGATTTTTTCCTCGCGAGCGATAGCGAGCATGTAATTTAAGAGAAATCGGCCTTTGGCCAGGACATTTTTCTATTGAAAAATTTACAAATTTATCTTGAAGGAGGGTCTTGTGCAAGTGTATTTTAAGCTTGATGGAGGTCTAGGGAGGAAACTAAACAAAATAATATAAAGGAACTGTAGATAAATGAGCAAATAAAGACGCCCATCCCCCTTTAACATAAACTATAGTGGACGCTATGTTACAAAGACTATGGTATGGTAATATAAAGACCATGACGTGAAGCTCCATATAGAACACACCCTCTTCCTCAACCAGATTGGATCACGTCTGGATAAACAACCCTGTGAGGTAATAGTTCCTGGCGACACCCAACCCTCTTCCTGTGGGGTTCATTAACCTGTTCCCGCGTAGCTGAAACCAGGTCAACTTTGATTACCAGACAGATAAAGACTTTTAACCAATATTTTAACTCGTCCTTGATGTTTTTAACGTAATTACATAGCTGCAGCTAAGACCTAAGCTGTGGGGAGTTATTATTATTAGTATTATTATTATTATTATTATTATTATTATTATTATAATAATAATAATTATTATATATGTACAGTGCTGTATACAGGGTGTTCAGAAAACATGTGTACAAAATGAAATGGGTGATAGAGAACACAGATTTAAACATTTTGTACTCCATGGAGGTATGTCCATAAATGCTTCCTTGCGGTGCTACAGGGTAGACAATTTCAACGTACTTTCCCTAAATTTGTACCCTAACTTCTCTGTGAGTAATCCCTTTACATACAAACATGGTAATTTAATGTACACAACAGAATGACATAAGACATCTTCGTTCAGTAAACAGTTCTGACTGATGATTAACCCTCTCCGACATATGACGCGATTTTAAGCCTATTGGGGATACTTTAAAGCCTTTGTTACCATCAGGGGTATTTAGAAACCTTTAGTTATTTACTTCAACCTCTGCAGTTGTCTCTGAGTTAGCTGTGGGCAGTAAACTAATTTTGGAGAGGTAATTATATGAGTGAGAGAACTCCATTTCTTATTGCTAATCTGGCAACCTCTGCGTCATAAATGCGTGAAAGGGTTAATGATTGTTAATCTTCTCTTCAATTTAATGTTCTTTTGTTTTTGCAGTGTACTGACATTAATAAAGTAATGTTCATACTGTTGTGTACATTAAATTACCATGTTTGTATGTAAACGGATTACTCACAGAGAAGTTAGGGTACAAATTTAGGGAAATTACGTTGAAACTGTCTACCCTGTAGTACCGCAAGGAAGCATTTATGGACATACCTCCATGGAGAACAACATGTTTAATTCTGTGTTCCCTATCACCCATTTCATTTTGTACACATGTTTTCTGAACACCATGTATATACAGTATATACTGTATATACATGGTGTTCAGAAAACATGTGTACAAATATATATGTATGCTAGTATGCTTCCACACTAGAGGTGTGTAGAAAAGGGTAGGTTGACTGCACATGGTTTATTTTTTTTTAGTGCTAAACTAAAATTAAATTACATCTAAAATATATTGCATGCACAAAATAAGGGTTTAAAAAGTATGTCCGAGTATCTTATTAGAAGGCTCGGACTGTTGTGTACATATTAAAATAATGTTTATGTAAAAGTGTTAATATATATATATATATATATATTCGACACATAAATTACAGACGTCTTACGTTATGGATATAGTTTTGGGGGTCTTACCATGATCAGTAAACCCTACTAATGTGCAACAAAGAGCTTTAGTTTGTAATGCTTATTTTCCATCCATAGCCTATAAATCCCCCTTCATATATCCTGATGTAAAGGGTGACCATCCACTTCCCGTTCCTCCGCGAGTCTACCCTCACGCCAGCCCGTATTCTTTTAAGTTTTGTTCCTTCCTGCTCGGCGAACCTTCCAAACTCCACGATCCGCGAATTACAACGGTTTCCCTGGTGATGGGCTGGTCTATCAGAATGAGAGTTGAGCGTTCTCTGCCATACCCATAGCTTACTCTGTCTGTTCCTTTTACTTATATATTTTCTAGATCTCAAGTGACGGCGTCTTTTCCGTGGATTGACCTCCCTACTGCCAACCCTGGCAGATTGGGAGTCAAAGCATCACATTTTTCCTTTGCCCCTCAACTTTCCCTTTATAATTGCTGAGGGGCACAGGGCCTTGGGTGGGGCTTTTGTTTCCCGGGTGTTTCCGCACCCTCCTCAGCTCCCCGCCTTTGAGTGGCTTCGGTCACCTGGGCATATTAGTGGCAAGCTGGGAGGGTTCTGTGTGGGCACTCGGTTATGGCCTTGGCCTTGCTCGGGACCTTGGGGCTGCTCGGCCAGACAGCCTGAGGAACAGCAACAACAACAACAACAACGGTTTCCTGAAGAAGGAAATCCCACACGAAACAAAATGCGTATGCAAGAAAGAGCCCAACTAATAATTGAAGCAATAGTAAACGTATGTGCCCATAATTGTCCATAGTTATGTTCATTACCTTACAAAGCAACGTCACACGAGTCTGGCATCTTAATACGAGTAACTTGATAGTTTAAGCAAAATATTATATTTACCCTTCACTATGATGACGTTATTTTTATTATAGCATGGCTATCATTAGACCGTTTTCTCTAGTCTTGGAAGGACCGGTAGAAAGCAGAGGATTAGTTGAGGTTTCCTTGTTTTCGAAAAGTAATTCCTAATTTGAAAATAATTGTATAATGGTAGTGATCGGACTTATTGTACATTGACTCCATCGTACTGTAGAGTTTATTATTTGTGTCCTTATGGAAAGTTGAATTATATCTGTTATTGATGAATTTTGTTAAATCGAATTACTGACTTTCGTGCAGTATATTGTCTATTATAAATGTGATTAAGTACTATGGTCTCTACATTGACACCAACTTGAAATGTGCTTATGAAACTATGCCTATGTAAAAATAGTTATAGTAGGATTGGCTAAAGATTATAGTGTGTTAGCCAATAAAATCAAACAGACATTTCCGTTTGATTGGGTTAGGTAAGTTATCCTGCCTATGATAAATTACAATATTTTGTAAAGGTAGGCTAGGTTAGTGTTAGCTACTTGGTGTAAATCTAATCAATAGCATATATTATTAAGGGATAGTTAGAAAATAAAACACTATTTGGATAAAATTGACTATTTCAAGTAACGTTCAACTAGTTATGATTAGAGTAGAGTGTGTGTATATGAACTTAGGATGTATCATATTAGAAAAACTATATATTAAAGATAATAATTTATGAGGTTAAATTTAAACTATGTTTGAAATTGATTACTACATCGCGATCTAAGAGTAAAGACTGTACCTTGCTCTAGGAGTTAACAAAGTATTTCCACAGTATTACCCTAACTGTTGTTGTTGTTTTTGTTGCGCTGAATGGTGGGGGAGAATACTCCATATGCAACCTACCACGGTGTGGGTTATGCCACATCGGCCTCTTTGGAAAAAGGAGGCCTAAACGTTGAGGACCTAGGAGAAGCTGCACAGGGACAGTAACACTGCTAAATGTGAAGGATAGAATGGGGAGGTGATACGATGATCGATGACACCCGGCAGGAATATGTGTGGTGAGAAGAGATTAGGATGGTGCAGCCGACACAATACCCAGAGGCTGAAGGCGACCCAAGGCACTGACGCAGAAGGTGGGCCCCACGAAGGAACGCCGAAGAAAGTCAGTGATTATGTCGGGCCCAGTGCCAACCACCATGGGGCCACGTCCCTCCAGTGGGCAAGCTACGGGTCATTACTTAGTCCAGGGAGACACTGGATCCCACCAACCAGAGAGAACCAAAGATCCTGCAGGGTACAGAAGCCACCACAGATGAACAGAAGATGATGAAGAAATAGAGGGCAGCATGGTGAGCGGAGATGAAGCTGGGGTGAGAGGCTGCAGGACCACCGTTACAGGAAACTACCGCTGTGGCCAATGATAATCTATGTATCTATCATTTGCGGACATCTGACTCCCCTTTACGAGGGTGGTCATACACAAAACGCCCCTAAGCGGACCTGTCCATGTGGTGAGTGGCTAGTCCATCCAGCAACCTGTCACACCCTTATAGGTGAGCAGTAGGGATTAAAATAAGAATTACTCCCCTAGACGGGTTGCTGATCAAAGCTGACGATTCCCATCCACCCAAATTTGTATAATGTTATCCCCCCTAGATGGGTTACCGACCAAGGCTATTTCCAATTGGGGTAGAGAAAACCTTGTTGCATTTAATGCTTCCAAAACTCAATTTATCCATCTTACTACCCGTCAGGAACCTCTAGAAGACTATCCCTTATTCTTCAACAATACAAAAATCAACACTTCATCTTCCCTCAATGTTCTTGGTGTCTCTTTTTCTTCTGCTCTCACTTGGAAAGACCATATTACCAGTCTCGCTAAGGCAGCCTCCCAGAAGCTGGGTGTGCTCAACCGCCTCAAGGGGTTCTTTACCCCTGCGCAGCTTCTTGCTCTGTACAGGGGCACAGTGCGTCCTTGTGTTGAGTATTGTTCACATTTGTGGGGAGGATCCTCTCACACCGCACTCCTAGATAAAGTAGAAAAGAAAGCCTTTCGTATCATTAACTCCTGTCCACTCACCAACTCTCTGCAATCTCTCTCTCTTCGCCGCAATGTTGCATCTCTCTCGCTATTCTATCGCTACTACAATAATCAGTGTTCCTCGGAGCTTTCCCAGTGTATACCACCTCCCGCCTTGTAACACAATCCCACCCCTACTCTGTGCAACTCTCCAACCCTAGAGTGAAACGCTATTCTCAGACTTTCTTCTATTCAACTGCTGAGCTCTGGAACTTTCTCCCAGAATCAGTCTTTCCCTCTTCCTATGACTTAAATTGCTTCAAACTCTGTGTGTCCAGGCATTTTAGCTTGAACGTCCCTTGATTTCGGCCCTGTCACTCTTTGAAATCTGGGGGAGGCATTCGCTGCAGGCAGTTATGCCTTTTGTCTCCCTCATTCACATAGAAAAAAAAAACAAAAAACAAAGCTGACGAGTCCCATCCACCTAATGAGAAAGCCACTAATAAAAATAACATGGATTGTATGAACCACCAGCAGGCAACCGTCGGCCAAGGCGGCCAATTATCAACTCCCATTTCCCTAGCTTGGTACGTCATTAGTTGTGTCATTACTGTAATACCAGAGATTCAGCCCAATGTAATTATATGTGGCTGTAATTAACAGGTAATCCGGCCTAAATGTGTCTTTGATGTCCGGAGCTGTGCGACTCGTTCATTTGATCTTCTCTCTTTGGGTTTATCATTTGATTTCCTAGGTATAGTTATCCTATTGTAGTTTGTCTGCATTTGTTGACATTACGGATTATATGTTGACACCTACCCTACCTTCCCTACCCACCTTCCAACACCCATCCATGCATACATACAGTTTCTTTAATTGATGCAGCTTCTTTTCGAGACATTTCTTTATGATGAATAGTCTTAACCTTGATGAGAGCTTTGATAGATTACTGCTTAATTATTCACAGTCATGATTATCTTATTCAATCATTCTGATGCTTGAACACGAGTAAGATTACACAAATATTTTTTATATCATGATATTAATGCTGGATGGGGGGGGGGGGTGTAATGTACCCCAGAGTGGAAGAGGCGTACAGTGAGCACAACATCGATATTTCATGTTAGTTGTCTTGGTATATATATATATATTATTTTATTTTAGTTAGCTTGGATTACTAATTTCCATCCGTGTGTTTAACTATCGTATTTTCTATAATTATATCACCTAGTTTTCATATTTCAATTGGTAGTTGCCCTCGTTCTGTGCATTTGTGTTTTTTCAATGGTACACTCGAGTCCCGGCCATAAGTCCCTTTCCACCCTTTTGCCCGTCTCTCTGAGAAATATGTAGATATGTCACCGCCGCATCGGACTATCGCATTAATGAGGTGTGAAGACCGATACGACTATAGATTAACCTTTACCCTACCTCCTTCCATATTCTCTCCTTACCTTCCTTCTTTCTTCGTTCTCCTTTTCCCTTTCTCATTGTGCTCCATCTAAACTAATATTATTTTGATGAGTGTGTTTGATATCGGTGTAGTATAACACCGTTATGCTAGCTAACTCCGCCCCCTACCATAACTATTCGCATATTTATATATCAGAGAGAGAGAGAGAGAGAGAGAGAGAGAGAGAGAGAGAGAGATAATATAGATTATTTTTATAGCACTCGCATAGAAGAGTTGTTCGTGGTCAATGTCTCATCACCTAGTATTAAGAAGGTGTTCTTGATCCTGCTATATCAGAAGACTACCTTTAATATTATTCTACATAGACTACACACAGTTGATTTAATTGAAATTGAGGAACAGCGTGGATAAAATACTTTACAATCAAACTACCGTCAATTACCATGTGATTATGTAGGACCCTTCCTAAGTTAAATACAATGTTCACGGAGCAGTTAGAACGATATACTCTAATATATATTCCAAGTTGGCATAGGACTGCATGTCTATTTATATTTCACAGAGAGAGAGAGAGAGAGAGAGAGAGAGAGAGAGAGAGAGAGAG
>JAGKTK010003567.1:0-11773 GCA_018397895.1 Paralithodes camtschaticus
TTATGATGGCTAGTTTTCTTGCAATAACCGTGCAACGCGAGTGCAAATGGCATGTAATTAGGCACTTTCCCCATACAATTCCGTATATAGCGAGTGAGAGAGGGAGGGAGGAGGTGGGATTCGTGTCAGTAGGTTCGCCGCGGAGGTCTGGAGCAGTCATACGCTCGCTACTCTCCTGCCACCACTTGTCTCTCTCTCTCAGCAACATTACGTGCTGAAATTGCCACACGACCTATGTCGAGCGCCGCCACATAGTCCAGCTTTATTTAAGTCGACTTATGTTGCTCGCCGCTAATTATGGGTTAATGATGTAAATATTCCCACTTCCCCTAGTATTGACATTCTCGGTGTAACATTAACTACTAACTTGAGCTGGACACATTATGTTAGAAGCATTGCTAAGAATGCCTCTAAAAAACTGGGACTCCTGTACAGAGTTCGAGAATTCTTCACTGACGAGCAGTTGGCCGTAATATATAAAAGTCATGTGCGTTCTCAGATGGATTACTGTTCACCTCTGTGGGGTGGAAGTGGATAATAATAAAGCTATTAGATTAATCAATAACCCTGCAATCACACAGGACCTTCCTACATTATCCATACGAAGAAACGTTGCATCCCTTGCATTATTCTACAGATATTTTCACAGCAATTGTTCCGAGGAACTTGCTTCAATTGTGCCGCCTCTCCACATCTTTCCCCGTAGAACTAGGGCAGCTGAGAGCGCCCATGAATTTACACTTTCTCCTCCACAATGCAGAACTTCTGCTTATCAGAATTCATTTATCCCCAGAGCTACTACTCTTTGGAATTCACTTCCCTCGAATTGCTTTCCACAAACTTACAATCTACAAATATTTAAATCCAGTTGTTACAATCATTTTATGAATGGAGGATGCCTTTAGGCACTTGGACCTTTTTGTTTTATCTGTGTTTTTCCTTCCTCCGTTCATTGTCTCTTTAAAAAAAAAAAAAAAAAAATCTCCAAATCTCCTCATAACCCCTCTCTGGAGATCTCTTCCATTCACATACACCATGCTATAAATATATCTTATTTTTCTTCCACGATAAAGAAAATATCTTCACTTCATTGTATGATAAATTTGTTCCCACAATTTGTGCTACACTGTTTCTTCCTCTCCTACATTTCCTCCACTGTTCTACTTCTGTAACACAACAAGTTGCCAAAAATGTGGATACAGATTCGCTGCCAATACCCCCACAATTCCTCTCTGAGTTATCCCTCGCCATTTATCTTCATAACCCATAATTTTGTCTATCCTTGTATTTATTGCATATATTGTCTTGAAGCCTACCTCTAATGTTCATACTTCTTCTTCAATTATTTCAATAGCTTTGGATATTCTTAATTCTTCAGTGATGCTAATAGGTAAAGAGCTTAATGATATATGCAGAACTGTTTTTCGATATTAATTTTTACTGTGAACCACCTCTCACTAGATTTTACCTCTGGTACCAGCTGGCCATGGGATATATCATAAGGATGGCTAGACCTCCTGTTTCACCACTTGGCCCCCCCATACAGACTTTGATGCTCACACTCTTACTTTCTTATATGACATCATATACATTATATGACCTATTCTAACTTGACTCAATTGTGTCTTCTTTTTTGGATGGATGGAACTCATAACTATGGAAGGAAAGGAAAACCCTGAAAAAGAATCCTCCCTTCATACTTCTTGTAAACTGTGGGGATAGTCAGCTGGTTGGGACAATGTTTGCGCCCTAACCCATGTGGTCCGTTAAGGGGCCAGTGATTCAGGCACACCAACCTTCTCCTGTTGGCCCTGCCATCATGATGAATGGAGGACAGACGCCCCGGGATTCCTATGTTCTGAAGTGTGCCGGGACCCCTGGCACAACTTTTAATTTGAGGAACAGTTGTGGCATAGCAGGTATTTCATGACCCCAAAAGCCAACCCCAGGATTCAATCTCTGGGTTGGGTCTGTGAACATCCTAACACTTTCGGATGATATCTAACTTTCCTTTTTATCTGGGGTGCTATGGAAAATGAAGGTTGGCATAGCAATCCTCTCAGAGGTGAGGCGACCTGGCAATGGTGGGACTCTGCAGTGCTGAATGATTCTCCAATAAGTGTCTGTGAGAATGTAATCAATCTCTTTCATAGCATTGTCAGTTTTGGAAAACCATGTCCAGTGACGTAAGTTTGCTTTCTTTCACCAGGATCCCGCCATTCACAGCTTATTGGACATTGCGAAGTCCAGGTAGAAAGTAATATGGACATTCTAATTACCAGAACCATTCGGACCTACATAATTATCATAGCCAGCCCTGTTAGTGCTACTAACTGTACAACACAATAATAGTGCCTCAAGTGTAGCACTGATTTACAACGGAGTGGAGTTTAGCAATGAACACCTGCGTTCTTAAGTTCAAAGATGAGTAGGGCACAAAGGAGTATACACAGTGAATGTCTCAAATCCGTTTGCAGTGCTTGATTCCCTGGATGACCCTGTGGAACTGTGAGGTAACTACCAATGTGAGGCACTTGCAGCCACAGTTAAATGTGTTGGAGTTAAGCTAAAGTCAAGGAAATCTTACTATCATGTGAGAACCTGAACATTGTAGAGGAAAGCCATGTTGCAAGGCTGATTTGAGAATGGATCCAGCACAAAATACTTTCCCGTAGAATATAAGAGTTTACATGCAGAGCTGTAAGGAGAGATATGTCAAGGGAACTCCAGAGGAGATTTGGGGTTATTATTTCTTTTCAAATAAGTTATGGCCTGCTTACCGATCACTGAAGAAGTTCCAAGTCAACACCCAAGGTTAACTCAGTTCAAATGACAGATGGGAGAGTCACATTGGATATATTGTGTGTAGTGACTGCTGTACTGAGAACTTTGAGCAGTTATACATGGCTGTCTCCGCTGGTAGACAAAATCAAATAGTAAATGAATAGCGATTAGTTTTTGCTCCTCCAATCAATGAAAACCAACTAAATATCCCCCTTGGTATTGAAATCCTCCTAATTCTAAAAAAAAAAGATACCAATCTCATGTTGCATAATTTAAGTTATAACGAAACTATGATTTACAAGGAAGCTGTTGTTACCAGAGAAAGTTATTGATGTTCTTGAAAACCCTCATCAAAATACAGAAAATAATTGTAGGCGAGAGGAATGTTCTTTGACTGATAACAAAAACAAATGTTCTCTCAGGATTAATATTCTGTCTTATGACGATTGGACTACATATCCCCATGATATTGAACTTGTCAATATGACCAACACAATTCTTGGAATCTGTTCCAGTAAACTCTCTCTCTAGTGGAAAATATATAAAACAACTCAAATGTCACCTTACCTTCCAGCAGGGTTGGTCAATACAAAAGTCATAAACATGGTAACATAAAAAGAAACAATAAATATGAGAGAGAGAGAGAGAGAGAGAGAGAGAGAGAGAGAGAGAGCTGAAAGGGGAGAAACAGGGTCGGGGACAATTACAGGGAGGACGGGCTACGGAACTTATCACCTCTCGTAATTTGTCCAACTTCCTCCAACTCTCCTACGCAATGCTGAGTGATGAGATATTGACAGCGGGCTCATGTGAAATATGCTGCAATGTTTCATGTACAAAAATGATTTCCACTTTAATTACTGCAGACAATAATAGATGGACTAATATTAAACACCTGTCATATTTGTTTGTTGTTCAGGCTTCAAAATGTAGGTAAAACAAACTATTAGCTGATAAACTGGCATGATTATGTTTTTTGGCAATAACATACATAACTCACTGAAGAACTATTATGAAATATGTTGTAGTGCTTCATGTTCCAAATAGATGTTTTACCCCTTGAGGATCATGATACGGTTTAGCAAATTGTTTTGGTTCTCCTTAGACAATTGTATACAGATTAACCCTCGTGGCCCGGGCTGCCTCTCCAAAGGACGGAGCTCGTATCCGGGCGATCTGGCCGAAAATCAACAGAAGTAAACTAAGGCTACTCTCGCTTAATATATTACCTACATTAATCAACCATATGTCAAAATTTGCTCCTTATCTTGCCACATAGAATGGCGTTGAGTAGAGCTTTCTAGCTCAAGTAGTTCCGGAGTTATGGTGATGGAAGTGGAGGTAACTTTTGCCGCATATTTACCTCGGCGCGTCCGAACACTCAACCGCGGCCCCGGCTACGACGCCCAGTTGCACTCGTCGCTCCACCCGCAATTATGCCGGGAAGCGATTTGATAGTGTTTTATTGTTTATTATGCAATGTATTATAGTTATTATGTTATTTTCACTCAATAAAGTTATTTTCATGAAGTTATTTGTGTCTCTGTCACTTATTACTTCGTTGTATTATTATTATTATGATTATAGTGTCACATTCACTGGACTTTGATAGTTGATGGTGTCATTTTCACTTTCATGTATTGTTAGGTAAGCTAATAATATATATAGTATCACTTTCACTTGTTCATATTGTTATGAAGGCACTTATTATTACTTATGTGTGTCTCTTTCACTTATACCTACTTTATTATTATTATAGTGTCACTCACTTGACTATGATAATTGATAGTGTCATTTTCACTTTTATGTATTGTTAGGTAAGCTAATAATATATATAGTGTCACTTTCACTTGTTCATATTGTTCTGAAGGCACTTATTATTACTTAGGTGTGTCTCTTTCACTTATACTTAGTTATATTACTTATATTATTATTCTTAGCCTACATTTGAGTATCACTTTCACTGTTGTCACTTCCACTTCAAAAGTTTATCAGAATGTGGAAGTCGTTGAAGCAGGTTCCAGCACACAGTGCCACTTGACACTCGAGGCATTCCCAAGTGGTTTTTATGGCTTTGCGGGGTCTTCTTGTTGTGTGGCTGCACACATGGCACCTCTTCTGGACTCTGATTTTACTACCTGCTGCTTTGAAAGGAAGGGCGTTGAGCTGGTGCTTCCTGAAAAATTCAGCACAACCCGTTCTGTCCAGCATGCCTGGTCCTTGTAGTGGCCTCCCTGGTGTACCCGCATGTTTAGCCAGGAGCTCAAGTATCACCTGCTTATGGAAGGTCTGCAGGGACTTGTACTTCGGGGCTATTTGAGTCCTCAGATGGTAGATCATAGATGTTGTATGCATTGAGGACTGACATATCTACCGTATGCAGGATAAACTTCTTGTACCACCTGCAAGATGTTCGCAGGCAGTCGATGAAGCCCATCTGCATGTCGGACTTGTCGACGAGGCGCATATTTATGGTGTAGTCCAGGACAGCAGCTGGTTTCTGGACGGGGTTCTTGGTTCTTCGGTCCACCTTCCCTGTGGTGACCATCTCGGCCTTGTGGCATGTGGTGAGGAGGTGACCTTGCGCTGGTCATGCCAGTGGATGGAGAGGATGGGGCCACTCTTCTTATGGAAGATGTCCGTCTTCTTGGTCTTCGTTAGGTAGGTTGGCATGCCCTTCCTCTTGTCCTTGACTGTGCCGACAGTTCTGGTCTTGCGGTCATGGAGGTACTTGGCCAGGATAGGCGACGTGTAGTGGTTATCGGTGTAGAGGATGTGGTATTGATGGAAGTACCTCTCCATCATCTTCTTTACTACGGCGCCACCAAAACCAATGAGGGGGTCAATCTGAATTTCGCCATCCTTGCCGCTGTAGACTATAAAGTCCAGCACATATCCCGTTTTGCAGTCGCAGAGGACGAAGAGCTTGATGCCGAAGCAGTGTCTCTTGGACGGGATATACTGCCGGAAGTGCAGCCTATCACAGAACAGGACCAGAGACTCATCGAGGCACATCTTGTGGAAAGGAATCAGGTAGGTGGAAAACCGATGACGTATCATGTCATACAGCTTCCTGATCTTCCATAGTGAGTCTTGAAGGTGGACTGCCATGTTGTTTGTGAGGTGGATATATGAGAGGATGTCGAAGTACCTATCCCTGGACATGTACTTGCCAAATGCTGGAGTCGTTACGATGTCGCCAGTGATCCAGTACTCGGCCAGAACGTGCTTCTTTATATGTGCCATCAGCATTGTGAGTGCCAAGAACACATATAGTTCTGCCACAGTGAGAGCTCTCCATGCCACCATCTTGACACTGGTCTTCCTCCCAAGAAAGTTGGAGCAGATAGCATGGAGGTTATTTGTCTCTTTGACGAGGTATTCTATGACTTCATTGTCATAGAAGCCACAGAAAAGTTCACTGGGGGTAGCATTTGGACCATAGGGATATGCTGGTGACACCCCGGAACCCTGCTGTACCTCGTCAAAGGCAGCACAATCTGGCTAAAAATCAGCCCCATCTGTCCACACAAACAGGTCGGATGCTTGAGGACGTGCAGCTGCAGCAGGCACACGCGCTGGATGCCCAGGCACACGCCCTTGGCCATGCGGACACCCTGTACGCCCACGCCCACGCGCAGGCCCAGGGGCATCGGCATCGGCAAGCTGACCACGACCACGACCTCGCCCTCGCCCTCTAACCCGTCTTGTCGGGTCTTCTTCCTCTTCCACATCCTCCTCCTCCTCCTCCTCCTCAGGCGACGTCAGGTCATCTGGGGCAATGTTTGGGTCATCGGCATCCTCTTCTGGAGACAATTCGGGTGAAAAAGTGACCTGGCGTCGTTGGCGTGGGGCGCGGGAGGCTGCGGGAGGTTCAACAATGGGAGCCTCGGCCTCGGGAGTTAGGCTCCTTTTGCGGCGAGCCGAGAGCTTCCCGGCAGAAAATAATGCCCTACGATGCGGGGCCTGTGGTGGTACACTGTGGGAGGACATTGCCGCCCCACTAGTAGCACTTGTAGAGGCCCTTCGGTCATCGTCAGGGAGAGATGAAGCCGAGGGCTGTGGGTGACCAACGCAGCTTCCCGGGTCAAGGCGTCGGGACAAAGGAATGCGGGTGGTTGCTAGACCAGGGTCGGCGTCACTATCACTGTCTTCCGCTTCCCTAGCATTTTCTGCTGCTGCCCTGCGTGCTTTTTTAGCTGCACTTTTCACCAATGATTGTTTATAAAAATATTTGCCCACTTTCAAGGGCGTACGGGCAGGTAAAGGGGAAGGTCCTGGGCTAGGGCTAGGCCTAGGCCTAGACTGGCCTACGAAACTTGGTGAAGGGGTTGGCTCTAGCACACTTGGAAGTTCAGTAGCACCTTCCTCAACCCCTTCCACATCAGGATCATCACTACTGTCTCCCCGCTCAAATAGATCTACATTGTCGTCCTCTCCAAAGCCAACAAAATCCTCAACTTCGCTTCCACTTCCACTGTTAACAAATACGTTCTTGTCCACCGAGCTTTCGCCACTGCTCAGTTCAACGTTAAAAAGTTTTCGTTGTATAGCACTATCACTCAACAAAAGTTTAACTTCCTTTCGTTTAGCTTTCATCTCGGTTGGAACAGGCGTCGAAGTAGCAAGCCGGGTAGCACTGGGGCGCGCGGGAATTTGAAAGCACGCTTTCAAGCACAGAGATTTTAAAAGGACACCGGGGCAGCTGCCCAACTGCCGCACTGTCATTTTAAAATGACACCCGGGCTGGAAGGGTTAAGAAGGATCTGTGGAGATAAAAAGGGTAAAAACTCCGACATACTAAAACCCTTACCAATCTCAATCGCATTGTCTAACAAAAGCCAGAATAAACTGTCAAACCGCGTCATGATCCTCGATTATTTAAATTGAATGATTTACAAGCAACAATAGATTTTTTTTTCTATATTCCAACTACTCCCTCCCTGGCATAGGCTGATAGCCTTTACACTCTACCGCTGAACACGGTGAGGCCCGTGAGGTCTTGCTCCAGTCTAGGGAGTGACACATGCGAAGCTTCATGGCTCAAAGCAACTCCATCTCTGAAGCCGCTTCACCTCTGTGCTTCACAGTCTCATCCCCAGGCTCGGACCCGCACTTTCAGAACCGCCACCTATTGAGCAATTAACTCACTAGGCATTGCACCCTTGTAGTACATTTTTGAATATGGGAATATTCATACAATGCTATTTGATCAGGGAACAATGAGGGTATTTTTTTGCCATTTCGGTGTGCTGTGGTAATGCACTGATACTAGGTACAGCACAAATTCCATCCCAATATTATCTTCCCATTGACATATTGGGATTCGAACCCGGGTCCATTGGATTACCAGTCCAGTGTCAAGACCACTCCGCCACACCTTCCCTATGGACTAGTGTGGACTAGTATGGACTATGGACTAGTATTAATAATCTTTCAGATTATATGTTGTTCATACATCAAAATGTATGTAAAACAAATGATTAGTTGACAACCTATACTGCAATCAGCTGCCATGTATACGTTTTTGGCAATGACCAACATATTAAGAACAACACAAGTTCAAAGTACAATATCTCATTTGTTGTGTTTGAAGAAACAAAACTGAACGTTGTGTTGCTATCTGTAGTCAATCTGTCCCATCCCAATGAAAATGGATTGAAAGAAAGGACATTGTGTTTATACATATTCCTTCGCATTTCGTCGCAAACATTACCACCCATGCTCTTTAACCATTATGTATCAGATGAGAGAGAGAGAGAGCGAACAAGAAAGTGTTTACCCCTTCACCACCATTACGGCTTTTTACCTTAGATTCTGGCTAAATTTAGAGGATGTTGTGAAGTTTAGGAAGGACGTATGTTACCAAGAAGGTGTGTTGAGATCATATTAACCCATTTGAGTCATATACCGTAGGTAAATCATTAACTAAAGCATATCGTCTATATGTAACCAGCATATGATAAAACTTACGTACTATAGTCCATAAGGCCTTGAACAAATGGCCAGTAAAGGGGCTCTCACACAGACAGGGGTGCGAGCTAGAGTCACTAGGAGTAGGGGAAAATTCGGACTCGCAGGTCTATTCGCGGTAAAAATTGATGATTCCTAGTAACTCCTGTTAGACTCCCAGTGATTCCCGCCCAGTCGCGGCCGATTGGCCATGTACGAAATTGTTTTCATCGTATTGAAAATTGTGGCCGCGAATCGGACCACTCCCACTGACTCACAGTGAGTGCTAGTGACTCGCGGTGTCTCTCGGTTACTCCATTCTCATCCCATTGACTCCCGATGATTCGTAAATGATTCTTACATGATTCACGGAATTTTGTTATGACTCGCGAACATTATTTAGTTACTTGATATAGTCTATTTGCTGTAAGTAGGCTACTTTATCCACCACTACCACTTTATCTACCACTACCACTTTATCTACTACTAGCACTTATATCCACCACTACCACTTTATCTACCACTACCACTTTATACACAACTACCACTGTATCCACCATTACCACTTTATCCACCACTACCACTTATTCACAAATACCACTTTATCTAACACTATCACTTTATCCACCACTACCACTTTATCAACCATTACCACTTTATCTACTACCACCACTTTATCCACCACTACCACTGTATCTACCACTACCACTTTATCTACCACTACCACTTTATACACAACGATCACTTTATCTACCACTACCACTTTATCCACAAATACCATTTTATCTACCACTGTCACTTCATCCACAACTACCACTGTATCCACCACTACCACTATATCTACTACTACCACTTTTCCACTAATGCCACTGTATCTAACACTACCACTCCATCCACCACTACCACTTTATCCACCACTACCACTTGATCTACTACTACACTTTATCCACCACTACCACTTCATCTACCATTACCACTTTATGCACAAGTACAACTTTATCGACCACTACCACTGGATCTACCACTACCACTTTATCCACCACTACCATTTTATCTACCACTGTCCCTGTATGCACAACTACCACTGTATCTACCACTACCACTTTATCCACCACTACCACTTATCAACTAATACCACTTTATCTAACACTACCACTTTATCCACCACTACCACTGTATCTACTACTACCACTTTGTCCAGCACTATCACTTTATCTACCTGTGACGCTCACCGCTTCCCCCAGAACCGCATGGCTTACTCGCTAGGACTCGCCAGGGCAGAGAATGTAGCTACAGTCTACCTATCATTGTGTACTTTCCTTCTCGAGAAAGCTTGTGTTGCAGACAGTTCAGAACTGTTCTTTGTTTTACTCTGTCACAATCCTTTCTATTTTATTTAGTCAATTGAAAGTATTGTGTTAAATAGTTGAATGATGGGAAGGCGAGCGGGAGAGAGAGAGAGAGAGAGACCAGGTGGTGTGACTTGGTGGTGAGTGTGGCGCGTGGCTGGCCCCCTTACATAGGCCTCGCGGGATTCGTTGCCTCCTGCCTAACACTGCCTACTAGGCGGCTGCTTACTGGGCGACTGTCGCGTGCCCTCGTGCCATTCCTGCGAACTGGGACTCCACCCATGCGGTCCCTGGAAATATCCTGGTCAGATCCGTCCCAGACAGCATACACTAAGCATCTCCCTTGAACTGTTCCACACTCTTGTCTTAGAATCTTTCTCTTCTACCGCCTCTATCATTTCCACTACTTCCTCACCTTTTATTAATATCAATCCCCCTCTGGTTCCCTGCATCCACACCTTGAATTGGTGGCCAGACTGTATTATATGCTGGATCTCACATTTCTTATGTACTAGGCTAAGGTTGAAGATAGTCATTGTCTTTTTGGGAGATTGTATTGCTCGGACTGTCTCCATCAATCACTAATGTTTCTACAGGGTTAAATAATGCTAGACTAGGGATCAGGTACCTTGCTGTTGGTGTTTTCACTGTGTGTAGGCTACTTTTGAGCTGCACGACACTACGGATTCTGTGGGTTACCTGGGTGGATCTTTTGTCTGTGTACCTTGGAGTTTAGACTGTGTAGTGCGTGAGGGCTGCTTGCCTAATCCACCCAACACTGTTCTAACTCTATTTGCTTTTACTTTTGAGGGTCGCCAGGAGGATACTCGATACTTGTGATCGAGAATCCTCAAGAGAGCACCCCTTCATATTAACGTAATCAGGCCGCACAGACCCAAGGTCCACACTAGGCTAGGAGCTGCCTTGCTCCACCAGAATTCTGTACCTTTGCGCATCCCAGCTAGACTTTATTAACCCGGGTAGACATTAGCTGGATTAGATCATATACTCTTTTATGCATACCCATTATTTCTACACAAGCATTTTGAGGTCTAGGTTGCTGTAGAGAGACACAACCAGCATAGACCGGTTTTGTTAATAGGAGTACTACTTTTTCGTGGCGAGCATTATTACTGTTGCACCGCTTATAATATTCTTGTGTCCAATAACATTATAGGTCCAGCCTTTTTGTGTATTTAGCCTACACGTGCATTGTCCTGCCTCCTGCTATTTTGTGGTTCCATTTCCGATACGTTCTTCTTAGTAGCATCCGACATTATTCAGAAGATTCCTTGTTCGGTGCTTGAGGACTTTACAACACTTTCTTTCATAAAGGAGTGACAGATATTATTGATTAAAGTAACGTTAAGTAAACCTTCTTCTTGTTTGCATTAGATCACTCTTGTGATTTAATTAAGTTAACTATCTTTTCCTTGTGTACCATAACTAAGCAACCATATGTTATAGGTAATAGGCTGTTTCAGAGAACATCAGCCTATAGTAGAAGCACATAGATACTGAGAGTTAAGATACCCCGCTATCGCAGATATAACTCTGGAGGGTATATGTGTTCTTTGTTCGACGGGATTATATATCAGGGGTTGGATCTAGCGTTTCCGTTGTTGCATTTATGCCAGTCTAGTCCAATGTATAAGAGCCACTGATTTATACGAGACCCGATCGTAACA
>JAGKTK010003568.1:0-18678 GCA_018397895.1 Paralithodes camtschaticus
CGAAGGGGTAAAATAGGAACATATGGAGAGAGAGAGAGAGAGAGAGATCCTCCTGTCATTACTGTTAAGGGGAGACTGGCCGTTTGTTTGGTCTATTAATTAATTTATTCATATATTTTTTTAGTTTCCTCCCTAGACCTCCATCAAGCTTAGAAAAACACCTAGACCCCCCTTTAAGATAAATTTGTACATTTTTCGGTAGAAAATTTTCCCGGCCGAAGGCCGGTTCCTCTTAAAATTTCAGGCTCGCTATCGCTCGCCAGGAAAAAATCGACACCTAAATGGCACGAAAGTTCTTAAAATTGACAACGAAATGGGGCGAAAGGTTTTAAAATCGCCAAACTAATGGGCCGAACGTCTTATAATCTCAAAACTAGTGGGGAGAAGGAGGTCCAGAAAAACGGTCTGCCTCATCTTAAGACTTACTACGTAGTGAAAGTTGTTGTAAATTATGAGACCTTGTTAATAAGACTCCGCATAGTTTCAGATTGTCCCATTATTATTGATCGCGAAATCAGCTGCTAAGGGATTCAAATGACCGTCAGCAGCAATAGAACCATATGCATAGCTACTATATCACTACTATAACTACTATATCACTATACTATATAACACTCTCTGGTCCGACGTTTTGGGGCTTATTAGGATATTTGATTTAAGGGGACAGTGGTTATTTTTTTGGGGGGGGTCTAATTATTTATACATACAATAATATTTTAGTTTCCTCGCTAGACCTCCATAAAAAAACACGCCCCAAGACCCTCCTTCAAGATAAATTTGTAAATGTTTCCAGTTCCTCTTAAATTATAGGCTCGCTTTCGCTCGCCAGGAAAAAATCGACACCTAAATGACACAAACAGTCATAATATTGAGTAAGAAATGGGGGCGAAAGGCCTTAAAATCACCAAACTAATGGGCCAAACGTTAAAGCTCGATGGAGGTCTAGGGAGGAAACTAATAAATATATATATACGAGCCAAATAATAAATACGGCCCTTCCCCCCTTAAAGTATACAATGATAGCCGGAACACAAGGCAAACAGTGAAAGGTGTCCCAATATCTACCAGTGGCCATTGATACAGTCTGGATAAATGCACTGAATTTCGGTGTGAGCATCCTAGGTTCGAATCCCTGGACTGCCACATGTATTGGTTGATTTCATTAATTGAGTTTATGAGTCAAGTCGGTTGGTGGAGGTAACATAATACTATAGACTGTATCATCAGGTGTCTACACTAACAATATATTATATTGTTTGTGTAGACACCTGATGAATAACTTTGATAATATTAAGGGGAGGTCTCCACTTCAGGGATTTTTTTCTTGACCCCCTTAATCTCCCTCATGTTTAGCATTGCTTTTGATATTATAAAACGTTTGCCCCATTAGTTTAGCGATTTTAAGAACTTTCACCCCATATTAAGACCTTTCGTGCTATTCAGGTGTCTATTTTATCCTGGCGAGCGATAGCGAGCCTGTAATTTAAGAGGAACCGGCCTTCGGCCGGGAAATTTTTCCACCGAAAAATTTACAAATTTATCTTGAAAGGGACTCAAGGGGATGTAATTTTAAACTTGATGGAGGTCTAGGGAACAAACTAAATACCTCCCCTTAAAGAACCTATGATAAACAGGATTAGGGTAGGCTACTCACGAGGTCTATAATATCCTGTCGTAACAAAGATTGGTCAACATATTGGTGCCACGGGTCATTAGCCTCTCTTTGTAGTACTTAACCCCTTCTGTACCGGCGACGTCATTTTAATTATTGTATATTCTAACTATACATAGGGAATTGTGCGCGGTTTAAGAAGGATCTGTGATAGTACTCCCTAGGAAAATGAAACACGGCAAGCTTTCGTCTGTATTCCAAGACATCTTCCAGCAGATGAGTGGCACCAATATGGCGGAGGTTGACCGATCTCTGTTACTATGGGGTGTCTTAACAAGGCCTATAGCACTTGTCATGGTCAGATCGAGGTCCTTCCTGTGCTATATTTAGTGGAGGATTGTATTGTTCATTGTGACGCACATACAAGGCACGTGATATGTAGGGCTCTGGGTTAGCTATAAGGCCAGAGAGGTCATAATCGCTGACTCGTTTAGGGTTCTGGGTTAGCTATAAGATCAGGTAAGGTATAATAGCTCTGACTGGTGATAGGTAGGGTTCTGGGTTAGCTATAAGATCCATTATTGTATTTAACCTCTTCAGCACGATGACTCCTGTTTACCTTCGATTCTGGTTAAAATTAGATGATGTTATGCAGCTTAAGAAGGACCTATGCTTTTCAGAGGGTTTATTGGGATTGTATCTTACCATTCGTATGTACCCCTTTGAGTACTAAAGGTGTATTATAAGCTAAACAAAAATAGTTTAAAGGTAGCCAAAGTATAATTAAATATACGTCATCGTGCTGAAGGGGTTAATAAGATATAATTATATACTGTGGGAAGCTGAGTAAAAGCGTTTAATGATAGCCAGAAAATAATGAAACAATGCGTCTTATATATTGAAAGAGTTAAATAAGGATGTCAATTTAACCCTTTCAGTTCAGGTGACGTCCTTATAGTTCTATTCTTGCTACTATTAGACAATTTGACTCAGTTTAGGAAGGACCTCTAGCAATTAACAGGCTACAAACTATCTCAATTAAGCCTTTTAACTGTTGTTGTTGTAGTTCCCCAGAATGTCTAGCCAAGCAGTCCCGAGTCTGGTACACCGAAGCCATCCAGATACTAGGGCCCCCAAAGGTGCCAGGGTCCGTTGAGATCTGTCTCTGAGAGGGCAGCAGGGGAGGGGATCATCAGCCCACGGGCTTGCACCCCTGGGTCAATGCTTCCATTGTCCACAGCCCACCTTACAATGCCACCCAATCGGGTGATCTCGCCAGCACCTAGTAGGAAAAGTATAGTACAGGAAAAGAGAGACAGAAACGGCTAAGGTAGGGTAGAGAATGGCAATCCTCACTCTGACTAGGACCAGCCCTCACTCAACAACAACAACAACAACAACCCTTTTAACTGCCACAGATCCTTCCTAAGCTTCAGAAAATCCTCTCAATATAAACATAATCCAATAATAAACACGTGGACTATAATAACACAAGTTCTCTCTGCCCTCTTACCTAGAGTGTTTAGGAGAATGCCGGGGATAGAGTTCTTCGGTCGTGTATACTCTACTTTTATTTAACCTGGCGATTTTTTAATATTAATGGAAAAATAAGAACCTGCTACGTCAATGCTACGTTTTTTTACAATGAACACGATATTAGGCTATAAACAAAACATGGTAATAGCCGAGTAATTACGGCGGGGACTAGTTAATTTCTCGCCACCTTAAAGCAAATGGCCTGTGTTGCTGTCAATGCTAGACTACAGGAAATTGTGAAAGTAATACTCGACAACTACACTATTGTACTTGCATGATAACGTTTGAAGGAATGGTTCATGAAAGGCCAGCCAGGGAACGTTTAATGACACGGATTTCCTGAAGCCTCATAATTATAGGGGGTGGGGGGGGGGGGGGGGACAGGATGCTTGATGATAATATAGGAAACTTTTACGAGCATGAGCTAGTATCATGTGAGTGAGTGTGTGTGTGTGTGTCAGCAGTTTATAAAAATGCAAAAGCGAGATAGAGAGAGAGCTAGAGAGAGAGAGAGAAGGCGGAAGGGGGTGGGGGAGAGAACATGTACCATCACTTATAAAACATCCCATTTGACCTTTTGCGTTTATTTCTACACATACAACAATCAGGATACATTAAGGGGAGATTTCCACTTGAGGGATTTTTTTCTGGACCCCTTTCTCTCTCATGTTTAGCCCCATTGCTTTTTAGATTTTAAGACGCTCGCCCCCTTTACTTTTGCGATTTTAAGAAATTTCGCCCCATTTTTGTCAATTTTAAGAACTTTCGTGCCATTTAGGTGTCGATTTTTTCCTGGCGAGCGATAGCGAGCCTGTAATTTGAGAGGAACCGGCCTTCGGCCGGGAAATTTTTCTACCGAAAAATGTACAAATTTATCTTGAAAGGCGGTCTAGGGGGTGTAATTTTAAGCTTGATGGAGTTCTAGGGAAGAAACTAAATACCTCCCCTTAAGCTTACTAAATGGTATATGTGAGGATTTATCATTCAAGTGTATGACCGTATAATACATTTCCTACAATGTCCCACTACACGCCGCAATGTTGCATCTCTCTTACCCTTCTACCCTTTTACAGTAATCAGTGTTCTTCAGAACTCTCTCAGTGTATACCTCCTACCTTGCAGAGATTGGGTGGCACTCGCCTTTCAACGCATTACCATCCCTATCCTGTCCAACTCCCTAATCCAAGAGTGAACCATTTTCCCAAGTCTTTCATCTACTCAACATGTATACTCTGGAACTCTCTCTGGAGCTTAAAGTTACGTGTGTCCAGAAAGGTTGACTCTTAACATACCTTGAATTTGTTTCTCTGCGCCCTTTCATTTTTGTGTGTTTTTGTTTTTTGTTTTTTTTTGGGGGGGGGACTTGCTTCAGGCAGCGTTAAGGGGAGGTTTCTAGTTTGTTCCGTAGACCTCCATCAAGCTTAAAATTACACCCTCTCGACCCTCTTTCAAGCTAAATTTGTACATTTTTCGGTAGAAAAATGTCCCGGCGGCCGAAGGTCGGTTCCTCTTAAATTACAGGCTCGCTATCGCTCGCCAGGAAAAAATCGACACCTAAATGGGACGAAAGGTCTTACAAGTGACATAAATTGGGTGAAAGTTCTTAAAATCGCCAAACTAATGGGGCGAACTTCTTAAAATCTCAAAAGCAATGGGGCTAAACATGAGTGAGGGAGAAGGGGGTAAAGACAAAAATCCCCTAAGTGGAAATCTGTATTTATATGTGTTTACTTTGATTTTTTGTAATTTTTGGTTTCATTTTATAAAAGTTTCTTACCTAGACCCCACTTAACTTAAAAAAATAAAAACAAATGCAATGACCCCCTCCGAGATAAATTTGTGAATATTTCGGTAGAATAATACCCCAGGTAAAGGTCGGTTCCTCCTAAATTGTAAGCTCGCTATCGCTCGTTAGGAAAAAGATCGACACGTAAATGATACGAAACGTGGTATAAAGACTAGTATTTATACCATGATACGAAATGGTCTTAAAATTCACAAAGAAATGTGGCGAAAGATCTTAACAAATCGCCAAACTAATGGGGCAAACGTCTTAAAATCTCAAAACTAATGGGGCTAAACATGAGGGAGAGAAAGGTCCAGAAAAAATATCAGTAATTCTGTATTTATATTGCTATTATTTATAATCCATATTTAATTATGATATGAAGGTAGAACAGGACTCTTAACCCTTTCACGATCCGATTATGTAATTCTGTCCTGTTTTCTGACTGCTATTATAAGATTTCATTCAGATTAGGAAGGGCATATGGAAGTCAGAGAGTTGATAGAGATAGTCTTTACCCTTACAATTCACACAGATCCTGCCTAAACTGTCTAAAATCGTCTAATGATAGCCAGATTAAACTGTCAAAGGGCGTCACACTCTTCGAAGGGACTGAATCTGTAGGTACAATCGCGCTAATAAGTGATGACTCGGCACCAAGTATGTTTGATCAATAATTGGTATCAGCAATATCTAAGCTTTATTTCTTCATATCGAGTGAAATATACAAACATATTCCTACACTTACCCACCTTCTTCAACATCTGACAGACATTAATACAGCACAGAGCGAGCCAAACGTAATGAAAGCTGGGACATGACTTATTAGCGCGACCGTACACTCGGATGCCATAGTTTCTAATAGCCCACCCATAAGAATTCGTGGACCCCCTATGTTATTCTTCGTGCAATTGACTACTTGCGAGTTTCATTCTATAAGGAAGTTGGAGTCGTGAACATCGATATTAAAGAGAAATGCAATAATAGTGTGTGTTTCTGAAGGATTACTAGTATGATAAATTTGGTTTTGTGTATTTATAAATGTATTATGGCCGTATTTTACCCGATAATTCTGCTAAATATTGATGGCCACAGCTCCAACTTCCTTATAGACCGAAACTCTCAAGTGGTCAATTATATCTCTCTGGGTTGACTTTGGAATGGATCTCGCTTTTCCATAAATAGTATATATATAGTTTCATAGTTGTTGCATAGACAAATATATTCACAATTCGTTTCCAGATACACTTCCATATTTAAAGGGAAATGGGCCTTTTTTTTTTTTTTTTTGGTCTATCAATTATTGTATTCCTTTATTTATAGGTTTCTTCGCTAGACCTCCATCAAGCTTAGAAAAACACCCCCTAGACACCCCCCCTTCAAGATAAATCTGTACATTATTCGGTAGAAATATGTCCCGACCGAAAGCCGGCTCCTCTTATAATTTCAGGCTCGCTATCGCTCGCCAGGAAAAAATCGACATCTAAATGGCACGAAAGGTCTTAAAATTGACAACGGAATGGGGCGAAAGGTGTTAAAATCGCCAAACTAATGGGCCGAAAGTAATTATAATCTCAAAACAAATGGGGCTTAACACGAGGGAGAAAGGGGACCAGAAACACGACCCATCTCCCCTTAAGAATATATGGTAAAAATCCATGAATGTTTGTGAGTGGGCTATCAGAGACTATGGCATCCGATTGTACAGTCGCGCTAATAAGTCATGTCCCAGCTGTCATTACGTTTGGCTTGTTCTGTGCTGTATTAATGCCTATCAGATGTTGAATAGGGTGGGTAAGTGTAGGAGCATGTTTGTTATATTTCACTCAGTAGGAAGAAATGAAGCTTAGATATTGCTGACACCAATAATTATTGATCAAAACATACTTTGTGCCGAGACATCACTTATTAGCGCGACTCTACATACAGTCACAGTTAACCCTTTGAAGATTATGATGCATTTTGACAGTTTATTCTGGCTATCATTCGACGATTATACACAGCTTAGGAAGGATCTGTGGGAATTATAAAGGTAAAGACTATCTCAACTTACCCTCTGACTTCCATATACCCTTCCTAATTCTGGAAACCATTAAGCGACTTCATACAGACTAGGAAGGCCCTGTGGGAATTATAAGGATAAAGACTATCGCAATTAACCCTCTAATATCCACACACCCTTCCTAATCTGAATAAAATGGTGCAATGATAATCGTAGTGTAGCTGTGTGTATTAATAGCCTATACCCTTGACCCAGACTATAGTGTAAACAAAAAAAACACACAAAAAACAAAAATGGTGAGGCGGCCAAGAGACCCCAATATTGAACCCCATTACATTGCGGATTTTCAGACGTTTCTACCCATTCATTTGGCGAGTATAAGATGCTTCGCCCCATTCAGGTGTCGATGCGAGCCTGCAATTTGACCAAGACATTTTTCTACCGAAAAATTTACAAATTTTACTTGAAAGAGGATCTGGAGGACGTTTTTGTTCTAAAGTCTGAAGGAAGTTTTTGTTTTTAATTTGCTTCCTAGACTTCCATTTTAAGGTTATAGGGGGGCAATTAAACTAAACATGAATGACTCGAAAATGTGGCGAAATATTGGTAGTGCCTGTACCTGTGTGTATTGATAGACAATATATACCCTTGACCCAAACTATATAATTGTATAGTGTACAGTAGTGTGTGCCAGTTATAAGGGGTGTCAGTTTGGGACACCACTGTTTCCTATCATTAGTTACCCATTTGTAGATGTCTTACCTCATTATTTTGGCGATTATAAGACGTTTCGCCCCATTCAGATGTAGAGTATTGTTTTCCTGGCGAGCGAAAGCAAGCCTGCAATTTAGGAGTCACGGCCTTTGGCCAAGACCTTCTTGTACCGACAAATTTACAAACTTAGCTTGAACGAGGATCTATGAGACGTTTTATTAAATGTTTGAAGGATTTTGTTTCTTTGTATTATTATTTATTGTTATTTTTTTACTTTGCTCCCTATAGACCTTCATTGTAAAGTTATAGGGCAAACTAAATAACTCGAAAATGGCGGCGAACTTTTAACCGTACCTGTACCTGTGTGTGTGTGTGTGTATTGTATAAACTACCCTTGACCCAGACTATAGTAGAGTAGGGGGGGGGGGGGATGCCAGCCAGTCACCAATGTAAACTATGTCCTCCCCCCTTGTGTCAATACCACAGGTTTAGTTTAACCCTTTCAGTACCGGGGACGTCCGTTTTCTTTGTATTGTGGCTATTATTGGACGATCATACACTGCTTAAGAATGATTTATGATAGTCAACGAATTAAGGGGGAATGAGCCGGTTTTCTGGACCACTTTCCTTCCTCATGCTTAGCCCCATTAGTTTTCAGATTTTAAGATGTTTGCCCCATTAGTTAGTCAATTTTAAGACCTTTCGCCCCATTTATTCGTCAATATTTAGACCTTTCGTGTTATTTAGGTGTCGATTTTTTCCCTGGCGAACGATAGTGAGCCTGTAATGTTGGAAGGACCGGCCTTCGGCCGGGAAATTTTTCTACCGAAAAATGTACAAATTAATCCAGAAGGGGGATCTAATGGATGTCTTTTTTTAAATTTGATGGAGGTCTAGGGAGGAAACTAGAAAACTAACGAATACATGCAAAAATTGCCCAAAAAGTGAACCATCTCCTCTTAAGCCGGTATCGCACGAGAGCTTTTATAGCCAACATTCGATGGTCAACATTTTTTCTGGCATTTTTTTTTTTTAATAATTTACACTGGTATCGGTAACTAGACTGGTGATGGATGAATTTAGGTGACCGAAATATATCAAATGTAGACCTCATAAGCTGCCAGACCAGTGTTGAGGATAAATGTTGAGGGAATAAGCGCTCGCGTGATACCGGATTTAGTAGAGATATAATAGGTCTACACCTCTCTGTCTCTCATTACTGACGTTTTTTTTTTTTTCTTTAAATTTCAACTATATATTCAAACGATTTTATGCAGCTTTGGAAGGGTCTATGGTAGTTAAAAGGATTAATGAAGATAGTTTGTAACCATTTCATTGATAAACGTCCTTCCCAAGCAGAAAAAATCGTCTAATACTTGCCAGATTACAGTGGATATGTCGTCCCTGAATGGGTTAAACTGTAAACTCATTCAGGACCGCTGACGTGCTTTTCAATATAATCTGCCAACTATTAGACGATAGTAGGCCTATTTAGCTTAGGAAGGACGACTGTACATTAAAAGGCTGTAGACTATCTCGATTAATCCTTTTAGCTACCATATATCTTTCTGAAACTTCATAAAATCGACTAAATGCAACTGAAAAGAAATAAACAAGACCGGTACTGAAAGGGTTAATGTGTGGAAATTTAGCATATAGACCATTAATTTAACCTAGTGTTTTTGTTTAGTTTCATTGCATATATTGGTATTAGTGGTTTGGATATGTGAGAGAGAGAGAGAGAGAGAGAGAGAGAGAGAGAGAGAGAGAGAGAGAGAGCTAGAGAGAGAGAGAGAGGAGGGGGGCTAAAAACGTTCAGGTATAGATATTGCTTATGTGTATTATGACCTATGTGGTTGTGTGTCGTTATACCCTGAACAGTGATATACACAAGTACAGTAGAATACACGTACGTACACATGTAATATCCACATGCATCTCTCTCTCTCTCTCTCTCTCATCTATAATGTCCATAACGTTTAACCACTTCACACAAAGTAATCGTAGAGTTAATAAATAATGAATGATTGTGACTGCCGAGAATCGAACTCGGAAATCCCAAACAGGACGACAGCGCTCTACCACTGGATTGTCAAGAAGGTTAAAGGTTCTGTACACAATCTTCGTACATATATCCCTTGTCGATTTATAGGAATATATTTATTACACTAAACGGGGACTGGACAACTCGGCCCATGGGACAGCTCGGCCCACTTTTGGACAACTCGGCCACGACGGCGAGACAGCTCGGCCTATTATTTGAGACAGCTCGGCCATGACGGCGAGACAGCTCGGCCTATTATTTGAGACAGCTCGGCCCCATGTTATGCTATGGGGCAATTTTTTTAATATAGCCGTGAAAAAATCTGTAGCCTTGAAATTCGTGATTGTATCTAACCTTGTGATATAGCCGTGATCAGACTAAAACACGCCCATTAATAGGAAAAATCACAACCATTTTAATTTTCAGCCGATGGTGATTAGCATATTTCCCATTTTTATAGAAATCAGTTACTTTGCAAATAGAGTAGCGAAATATGGAGTGATCATGAAAACGTGACATTACGGTACCCCTTGAGGTTTATGTCGCCTTTTTTATTAATTCCGGCTGTCATTAGACGATCTCATACAGCTTAGGAAGGATCTGTAAGTGTTGAAAGCTGAAGACTGTCTAGAATAACCGTCTGTCTTCCATATAACCTTACTAATCTAAATGAAATTACCTCATAATAGACAAAATACACTGTAAAGTGCGTCATGATCCTCAAGGGGTTAACATGATGATAATAGAAGACAATCATATATTTTCATTCCTGATCCTACCTACAGTATATGTCCCTTTTTTATTTATTCGTTCTAGGAAACATTTATCCTCTAAGTCATCCATTAGTATTCTCATTAATATTATTGACCTACCGAATCATTTGTTGTTAGCCATTTCTAGACCGGTACTTTCTGGATTTGAATGATCAGTTGTAGGACTTGTGATCGTGTTCTTAAAATTGTGCAATGGGTTCATAATTACCTTTTGTAGTTTATATGGGGAAAGGGGTAGAAAGATCCTTCCCAATAACAATATACCATTTATAAAACCACAGCTAACAAATTACAACAATATAGATATATCCGTTCTCTCGCCCTAATTACCAGTTTATAACTTAATATGCTAAATTCTAAAATTGTTTTATTTATGTAAGTTGAAAATTATTCTAATTAAGATGTGCATCCAATTTTATTTTCTTATTTAGTAAGTTAGTCTAGTCGATATTTGGCCAAGACTACCATCAGTTAATGTTAACTAAACTGACTGAACAATGGGATCCAAAAGAAGTTGTTTGTTATAATTGTGTAGCCTATGTACTTTTGTTTAATATGTACATAATATATCCGTAGTGATACTACATATTAAATCACTCAATAATATAGATCCCCAGCGGTCGAGTGGGGTAATTTCCAATATTACTATTATTTGTTCTATGTGAGTGAGGGAGACAAAAGGCAGAATTGCCTGTAGCGAGTGCCTCCCCATAGTTGAAAGTCGGCTCTCTACAGTCTCCCGTTTTCTTATATGTTCTAATATTATGAAACGGTCCTTTGAGGGGAGTCTGGCGAAACAGCCGCAAAGTAAATTTAAAATAATAAAAAATATAGGCTAGTAGGCTACAGTATAACTAAATATTAATAACAAGCAAAGGTAATGCTATTTTGAAACGGAATCTCTCGCCTCTAATTCAATAAAAATAAGAAAAAATTACATTGGAAACAAATAATATGATTACTTATTAGACTACGATGCAATTCATCAACGGTTTTCATCATTGTAAAGTTTTTAAAGTAGTGTTACCATCCAATTGTATATGTTAAATTATTTATCTATATTTCAAAGATAATCCTCGAAATAGAGTTATTATATATTATTTTCATGTTAAATGTAACGTATTTGTTATGCCCTGTTTTTCTACAGGTTTAACTTGGGTAATGTGAGTTCTAAATGACTGGGTATATAAGGCTGCATGCACAATACAAGGTATGAGGAATAGAGAACACAAAATAAACACACGGTAACACGACACAAGTTCACGTTTATTTAAGTAAGTAAATAAAGAGCATGGAAAGATAATAATTCTCGCACAAAACAAATAATAGAAGGGAACTGCTAGCATTAGCGGATCTGGATGGAGCCTAGTCTCCCACTTCCAACGTTCAGGTATACTCTTCTGATCACAGGTTTAATTAGCAAGTTTTATTTTACTGGAAGACCTCAATATATTCATGTAATTCAATTTCACTGATTTGATCTCTTACTGGCTGGTCGCGTGCCCAAGTAGCAGCTCACAGTTAGGATTAGACACGCGTATATTGTAGAACACGGAATCTCTAGTAACCTCATGGGGGTACTGATCTAAGTTTTATATTCTTATGACAGAAATACGCAGAACACAAATCAGTGGGCGAACGTTAGATATCACTAGAGTTTTAATATCTGAATAAGGTAATTACGAGTCAATGTCGCCTGTTAATTAACCCGTACAGCCCCAGCGACGCGTCTGACGCGTCGGCGATGTATGTAACGCACAGCCCCAGAGACGCGCCTGACGCGTCACCCTAATTGTGCCGACCGTAACCTCAGGTGTAGCCACTCAAGAGGGCTCAGATTTGTATGGGAACTGTGTACGTATCCCACGCAACCGTGCCGATGGTTGAAAACTCAAAGTCCACGTGCGTGCGCGTAAGCGCGCAATAACCTGGTTTTTTGGGGTAATTGCCTTCAATTTTTTACTCTTGTAAAATACGTTTTCGGGGGCTCTGTAGGACCATTTTTTAAGCTTTTTGAGCGGTTTTTCGTGGTTTTTCCTTCATTCCTAACCCATTCGCTATTGTTTCTGGAATAAAACCATTTTTTGAAAACCGGCCGGGTTCTGGTGAACAAACATATTACAAAACTAGCCGGGGCTCCACGGGTTAATGAGCACTGATACGCTTAGTAGTTAGTACGTCCCAAATGGAATGGTTAAATATGAGTTACACTGGGCAAGGTTTTAGCCACTTTATAGAAAGGTAATAAGTGAGTGTCAAACTAGTACTATAACACTTAGTACTAGCAACATGAATCTTGAATAGTATTTGTAGATCTGGTCCTGGTTATCTTGCTTCCGGTGATGTTGGGGGCTAACGACTGGTTCCTCGGCCGTCCAGGTGGTCCAAAATGTAGGAAGTTCTCAAGTCGGATCTCTTGACGATCGTTGCTGGCTACACACTTATATACCCACGAATTTGTGTGAAGGTTATAAGGTGCACGTTAGGACTTGTACATGGACAGATCTTCTATTTAACTTCTGCCATGGAGTCTGCCGGCTCGGGAATCTCTCAACTCGGGAACAACACAAGGGCAGAGCTAGAGGTTAACTTCAGGGTAGTGACCACTGGTTGGTGTCTAACTTTCAACTGATTTGACTGGGGGCGGGAGCTAGGTTTATAGGTTCGGTTCTGGACCCCGTAGACAATAGGGATCTCGAGTCTTATGGACTTATTTGAGCTCTCAATAGATATGGGGACTAGGTAAGATGGTGATTACTGTTGTGGCACATGGCTATAGGAAGCCTTCATATTTTAAGATAACTGAGCCTTAGTAAGAGGTACTATTTTGGCTATACTGGAAGTATTTAGGGGAGAGAGACCGGATCTACTTTGCGAGGAGGATGGGGACAGCTGTGATAGGAGCGTCTCTCTTAGATTGTTCAATCTTCATTCTATGGTATAGCTGAGGTGCTAATTTAGTGATCGGAGTATGCAAGAAAGGTAAATGGTTTATTGTGAGTTAATAGAGGTTAGTCAAGGTGTTAGTCATGCATGGTTAGTTCATTGATAGGAAGAATTCCTGTGCTACCTGGCAATGACTCAGAAGTCAAAACAGGGGGTCAGGTATACCTCCGCGGGGGTGGGGGTCTCCCTCCTCGGGTGGGCAAAAAGGGGTAGCTGGGCGCCCTCTCTCTGTGATAGTCGTCCGGCGGCTGTGGCTAGGGGCTTGCCATATCACCAATGTTTGTAATAACCCTCTGTGTATGAGACAGATGTGGGTGTCCTTAATACCAAAACCGAAGGTGCCTTGGCTAGCTGGTTTTACTCGGCTGGTTGTTAATTGTAGGGTTTGCTGGATGTGGTGGAGACTGGGTTGCTAACTCTGCCACATTTATCTGGAAGTATGGCAATAGAAGTTAGTTACTGGCGAGGCGGCTAGCCTCGCACCGACGACCATTGGGTGCAGGGTTGTGAATGGGTTGTAAGAGAATAGATGGCATGCAAGGGGTTAGTAAAGTTCTAATGTTGTTCTGGCCTACTAAGTGAAGGTAAGCTGGATAGGAGTATATATATAAAAGGTTGGAGAGCGTTAGCAACGGAAAATTCAAGGATCTTCAAGAGGTATGAGAGAGAGGCTAGGTCGGACAAGAGTAGAGAAGCGCGGGGTCTTATAATGAGAGGGGAGGAGTTCAGGGGGGCTATAGGGGAATTTGACCCTAAGGTCTCTGGGCGTGGGGGTGGCATTAGGCTGCAGTTGATATTGGAGTTTGAAAAGGCAATGGAAGTACGTTAGCCAAATGCTACCGGGGAATGCAACTATGGGGTGGTATATGAGTCTGGAAAAGATAGAATTATGTGGTCAGTCCGAGGGGTTATGGATACTATTAGTTGGCCCTGGGAACTGCGTTTTCTATGAAATATATATACCAAAAAAAGCGGCAGTTCGTAGGGGTACTTAGTTATTGTTTCGAGGTACTTATGACAGATACTGGTAACAAGGTTATCTATACAATCTCTGGTTGGGGTAAGAGGTGTATGACACGAAGCAAATTGGCGTAGTGTGGACTGTGGATACGAAGGAGGCAAGTGGAAGACGTATGACAATTGTGGAAAAGTAAATGGAAAAAGGTGAACACAATGGCGGATAAAGATACTTAACCTAAGGATTGAATACATAGATTTATGGGGCGATGGGTCTTCAGAAAGCTTAGTCTGGCAAGACAAGATGTTAGGGAATGTTAATATTAATACTTAAACTAAGGATTGCATACATCGATGAACGACGACATTATAGTCGTCGTCCTAATAAGGTGATGAAACCTGGTTGATCTGTACTTGGCACAATACGACACAAGGACAGTGCCGCTATGTCGTATCAATACTGGTGGCAGTTAATATTATAGAGACACTTAGTTACTAGAGGAACAATGCAAGGGGGCGACTGAGCACGGGTTACATATATCTATACTCGTCATGGGAAATGATATACGAGGTCTAGGGACAGGCGTGGGTGTTTTAACTTCTAAGATATATAACATCTACTTCTCGGATGTAAGAACATACATAGATATAATTATGGCTGTCTGATGTGTTGGCATTGGCTCAACGTCGGGACAGGGCATGGGTGTTTTTAATATGAATGTATATTCCTGTTCATCATCTTTGTAGTTTGGAGTGTAGGACACGAGGGGGTAGTGTACGTGAGGTGTGGAAAATGGTCAGTTTAGAAAAGGTAGGTACAGTAGGTGCGGCCTGGAGCTGCTTAGCCCTGCGGGCTTGGGCCTGTCTGAAATGGCTGGCTCGGTCAGCTGGTCCTTTCGTTCTGTGGACCTTTCTTTCGGGTGTTTCTGTGTGGTGTTCGCTCGTGGCTTCTGTGGTGGGCTTCTTGTTCTGGGGCATTTTAATCTTCATCATCACAACTATTGTCATCATCACTACAACTTTCACCATCATCACTACTACTCACCATCATCACTAATACTCACACCATCGTCACTTCCATCGTCACTACTGTCATTATTATCAATACAACTATCATTACTTGTCACCATCATCTCTACTATTATGACCATCATCACTACTACTAGTATTGTCACCATCATATCTACTACTGTCAACATCATCAATACAACTACAACCATCATCACTACTATTATCACCATCATCACTACTATCACCATCAATCCCACTATTACTACCATCACTTCTAATGCCAACTAAACTAACTTAACCTAGCAAATACGTAGCAAGATGTTTTCGCCCCCAGAACGAATGCGTTCTTAGTGTGTGAGCCCCACAGTAAGAACGCCATCATTGCTGGGGGGGCTTGGTAAAACCATATTTTGGACCTAAAATCATAACTATTGCATAAATTCAAAAAATCTTTTATGACTGACGTTCGCATTCACGCAACAAATGTTCGTGTGAAATTTGGTGAAAATCCGTCCAACGGTCTAGGAGGAGTTCCGAGACAGACGGACGACGACGACGACGACGACCGGTTTTTATTTTTGTGTGGTACCCACTATACGGGGGGCGATACCAAACTCTGCTTACGCAGAGTTGATAAAAAATATGGCAACTACGATTTAATTATTTCGAGGTGGTCTTTCAACATCTGGCAGACATAATAAATTGCCTATTGAGCGAAATGTAATGAAAATGGTCTGTATGTATAGGCTATATTTATCGCCACCGTTTTCATATTCCTTCCTACATTCACACGCCGTAATCGACATCTGGCAGACATTATTACACTGGAGTTCATGCATTTTAAGTAGGCCAGAAAGTTTAAACTTTATCCTCTGTAACTCAAAAAGGGCTAGAGCAATTGGGCTGTAATTGTTCACACATCTTCCCTGGCTGACTCTTCCCAAATGGTAGGAATATTAGCTCTATGACTTTTTTGTTTAGTTATAGAGGATATTGGTCAAGTTTATTGGCCTACATAACCATTTGCAAGTTTCAGGCTATACGGAAGTTAGAGATATACAGTATATACGGTATTAGTATGTCAATAAATACATAACACCAAATGAATCATACTTTGCATACATCAGAAATTTACATTATTATTACATTTCTGTTTTATATCTAAGTTTACGGCTCCAGCTTCCTTATAGCATGAAATTCGCAAGTGGTTAATTATAATGAATACACTATGCATACAAAGCCAATGGTGTATGTGAAATGCTGGATATATATATATATATATATATATATATATATACTGTATATATGTATAATATTACTTTATGTACATATTTGTGTAATTGTGTATTATATATGTTTGTATGTTTATGTATTTAATTATGTATATTACTTATTGTTGTATTTGTATCTGTATACTATTTGTGAATACATTTATGTTGTTCCTTATGTATATTATTTATGTATGCATTATTTACGTATATATTTATGAATAATATATATTTATGTATTTATTTGTGCATGTGTTTGTGTATTGATTTATGTATATATTTGTCCAATTGTGTCCCCCTCCCCCCACTACCCCCTCACCTACCTAGCTTCTACTACCCCAACCACCTACCTACCCAATTCTCTTTCTAATTTACATCAACGACATAGATGAGGGTCTCACCTGTACAATCTCAAAATTTGCTGACGATACAAAAATTGCAAATAGCGTACTCTCAAAAGAACAAGTTGACGATATGCAACACAATCTAGATAAATTGTCATGTTGGGCCCAAATTTGGCAAATGAGTTTCAATGCGGATAAATGTAAAGTACTACATGTCGGATACCTAAATGAGAAAGCAAACTATTCGATGAATGGCACTCAGCTTAAGAATGTAAACAGAGAAACCGATCTGGGAGTAACAATATCGAGTAACCTAAAACCGAGTCAACAATGTTCAGAAGTTGTTAAGAAGGCAAACAAAATAATTGGCTTTATAGGCAGGTCATTTGAGCATAAATCCAAAGAAGTTATCCTAACCCTTTACAATTCCTTAGTCCGCCCTCTTCTGGAATACTGCGTTCAATCCTGGTGCCCTTATTACCAAAAAGATATAAACAAGCTAGAACGATTTCAACGTAGAGTTACCAAAATGATACCTAGCCTAAAGAACAAACCATACGAAGAGCGTCTTAGAGAATTAAATCTATTTCCTTTAACCCAGCGCAGATTAAGAGGTGACTTAATTCAAGTGTTCAAAATCATCAAAGGCATCGACAATATGAACTGTAGTAAGTACTTCACTATCGACCAATCTAATTACACGCGGGGAAACGGTTGCAAAATTATTGGAAAATCTTTTAACTCGCACAAATCTAAGAACTTCTTCTTCAATCGAGTTGTCAACTTGTGGAATGGGCTTCCCCGAAACGTTATAGACTGCAGCACCGTTGATTCATTTAAACTCCGCTTAGACAAATATCTCTCATCAAACCCGCGACTGACTGCGTTTGTAAATGAATAACTTTATTTTATCCCCCCCTCAGTTACTAACCCATCTGTCCTCTACTAACTTCCTAATCCTGCCACGGACATTAGTTCCAGGGCAGTAATTCCCTTTCCAATGTTCCCTTACCCACTCTAAACCACTGTTTGGACACTTGATCCTCAGTGTTTTGGAGGACAAGCAACCTAGAAGGGTCACTAGATCTGTTGTTGCTTGATTTCCTTTGTACTACCCCACTCCTTTCACTTACACCCCCCCCTGCTCATCAATAACCCTAACCTTCCCCGACCTCCCTCATATCCCCTCCTTCACCCACGCCCCTACCTCCTATACCTCCCTCCATCATCTCCCTTCCTACCTCCATCCCCCCTCCCTCCATCATCTCCCTCCCTGCCTCCATCCCCCCTCCCTGCCTCCATCATCTCCCTTCCTACCTCCATCCCCCCCTACCTCCATCATCTCCCTCCCTGCCTCCATCCCCCCTCCCTACCTCCCTCTTCTCTCCCCTTCCTCCAACCTTCCTTCCTCCTCCCCCTCCCTATACTCCTACCAGGCCCTCCCCACCCTACCTCGTACCTCCCTCTTCTCCCCCTTCCTCATACTGTACCTCCCTACCTCCTACCTCCCCCTCCCCACCCTACTTCATACCTCCCTCTTTTCCCCCCTTCCCTACCTCCTACCAGGTCCTCTCCATCCTACCTCATACCTCCCTCTTCTCCCCCCTTCCTCCTACCTCCCCTTCTCCACCCTCCTTACCTCCATCCTCCCCCCCACTCCCTCACAAACCCCAACCCTTGCTCGC